>BJBW01008898.1:77617-240394 GCA_004320125.1 Scolopax mira
TCAGCCTTTCCTCATAAGGGAGATGCTCCAATCCTTGATTCATCTTTGTTGCCCTTCGCTGGACTCTCTGCAGTAGCTTAGGCAATGGTTTATATTTATGAAGTGCAAAATAAATGGGGGAATATCAGGAAAATCTCATTTACAAAAGCTTCTCTTCTGACTTGTATCAGTCCTTCATGCCCTGCAACCATTGGGCTGCAGGCACTGGTCTCAACTATGTAGAACATGCAAGAAGTCGTTAAGCCCTTCAGTGAGGGGTTAGCTGAGATAACACATGCAGGAGCAGAGAGGAGCTGCAATATGGGGGACAGGGAGTGCATGACAAGTCATACAATCATAGAATGGTTAGAGTTGGAAGGGACCTTAAAGATCATCAAGTTTCACCCCTCTGCTATGGGTAGGGATTCCCACTAGACCAGGTTACTCAAAGCCCCATTCAGCCCAGCCTTGAATGCTTCCAGGGTTGGGGCATCCACAGCTTCTCTGGGCAACTTGTTCTAGTGTCTTACCACCCTCACAGTAAATAATTTCTTCCTAATGTCTAATCTAAATTAACCTGTTTTCAGTTTAAAACCATTGTTCCTCATCCTATTGTACATCCCTGTTAAAGAATCCCTCTCCATCTCTCCTGTAGGCCCCCTTTAAGTATTGGGAGGCCTTCTCTTCTCTTAGCTGAACAACTCCAACTTGTTCAGCTTTTCTTCATAGGAGAGGCATTCTACCACTCTAACCATCTTTGTGGTCCTCCTCTGGACTCACTCCATCATGGTCCGTGTAATGGTTGCTTGTGCCCTCTACCTGCCAGAAAATGCTAAAGTTCTGTCACCTTTTATTGCACAACCTTGACGAGGCTGCCATAGGTAGAATATGTATGTTATGCATGGTTGGCCGTGACACAATCTTTATGCGTGTCACTCAGCTGCTTTGGGCACACACACTACATCTGAAGAACAGTGCAGGATATTATCCAGTGTCACTGGATTTACTGTGCCTTCACTGCAGATGCAGGTGCAGTAAAGATTTCCATCACCCTTACAAGGACCCTGAGGCATCACAGCGACTTGAGAAAAACATCTTCTCCCACGGTTGGTGATAAATTAGTACAATCATGTTCTAAAAGTGAGTAGCAAGAAGGGCAGGGAAATGCAGTAATTTGTCTCACATTTTTTTCAAACATTTTCTCATTACTGGGGAGAACAGCAAAACCACATTAAATATTAATTTATCTGCAAGTATCATTTCTAGTGCTTTATAAGTACCAGCACAGCATGAACATATATACATCTCTATTTATATCAGCTGATTTTCAGCAGTCTTTGGGATTGTAAATACCTGAGGTTTTTTTAAAAAGTTACATCCCCACATGTGAACAAAAAAATGCATTGGATCAATCTGATATATTTGATATATGTACTTTGTGAAATAATATAATAAGTACCCTGTGTCAATACTGTTCAATTGCATGATGTATCCATAATTTGTGCAAATTGGAATGAGATGAATGAAGTTCAGAATTTGTGCCCTTTGACATCACACATCATTCATTAGTGGACTTACTAAGATAGAAAACCTAAATCTGGTGTGAGGTCAGATATGACCTGTAAGTTATGTTTCTCATTTGTTTTCAAAAAAATTCTGCCAGCACAAATGATTGAATTCCAAGAGTTAAAATAAGAAGCAGGTTTTAATGTATTTTTTATGAGCTGACGAGAAGTCATTTCTGGCAAGGATGGTGATTTATATGGAGAAAAAAGGAGAACTGAGTCACATGCAGTGAAATCTACATTTTGGTTTAAAGGGAAAAATGTATTAAAAAATTCAAAGGCACAGCTCTACAATAGTGTCATTTAAAGGGATTGTTTCTCTAGAAGGCAATTTTCTTCTAGTTTCTTAGTCATTACTGGGTATTGCTGTTCAGTTCTTTTAAACTCTGGTAACTTTTGTCCAGTGCAATGAGTTTCATATCTGAACAGCTTTCTAGTTTTCAGTAACTGCTGATGTGTATTATCTGTGTATCATACTACCTTTCAACCTTTGTGGTTTGTTCTGGTTTAATTTAGAAAAAAATAGAGGTTTGCATTCTTAATGGCAGTAACCTAGCAAAACCTTGTTAAAATTAAATCATGTTAGTTGTTATTAGATAAGACTTGATTGATTGTCTCTTAAGCTATGTGTAGATTTTTAAAGTTAGCTTAAATAAAATGGTGATGGATATTTCCTGAAAACAAGAGCTTTGAGTTCTTTTCTAGTGCAAGTTGTGTTGTTTGACTTAAAACTAGTTAAATTAACTTTTAAAAATTCCCCCCAAAGTCCTTGAATTTCCTTGTTTTAAGATGTTTCATCTTAGGTGCAAGTATTGTTCATTCCACTAGAAAAGTGAATCACAGTTCTCCTGGAATAAAGTTTCTCTTTCTGGTAAGAGTGGGGTTTCTGTAATAACCTGCTTGTTGTCCAGGTTTTAATATCTCCCATTTTGGATTATTTTCATGGCAATGTTTCATGGCAAAACTCCTCTGTATGCGATGAAAAAGAGAGTCTGTTTTACGAGATGTGATTCTACTGACTACATCGGGGTCTTGGACCGCATGGCTGGCTGGCTGAATGGCCAAATGCCTCTGGCGCTCACAAAGTATGAGGCCAGAAGAAGTTGTGCAGTTGAGGAAAACTTGTCACACTTGGGCCTTTCAGGGGATGGAGGCTCATAGCCTTGAGGGATTTTGTTTTTCACAGTAGTGGTTTGTGGTGGTGTTTTTTCCCTCATGAAAAGAGAAAATGCAGAAAACTGAGCAGGATGGGAAAAAGGAAGATCTCTTCTTCCCATGCAAGTTCTAAATTTGCCTCTTAAGATATGTTCACATTCACTGGCCTTCTGTTGCCACCCAAAAAGATAAATGTAGTGGAAAGTGGTTGTATTATGTCAGCTAGCTAAAACACTGTGATTTCTGCCAATGCTATAGCTCTTCTGTAAGGAGTGCTGAGTAGGAAATTTGGGTTCTCTATGAAGAATCATATGATATGCTAAAATTGACAATGGCTGCTTGCAGGCAGATGTCTTCAAGCACGCACACATAGATGTTAAAATTTCAACTGAGGCAATTCTCAAGTATTTTGCTGTTCCTTGCTGACAATCTGGTTTCTTCTTTCCAACAGTGGGATGGTGTAGGACCTCTCCCAGACTGCGCAGAACCACCCAAAGGAATCCAGATGCTGTGGCACCCTTCAATAGTCAAACCCTACCTCACACTTCTTTCTGAGTGCTCAAATCCAGACACACTGGAGGGGGCAGCAGGGGCACTGCAGAACTTGGCTGCTGGGAGTTGGAAGGTAGGAATATTAACCATCTTTCTTCTTCAATTCGGAAAAAACCCTACAGATGACAACAAAGGTATAAATGTTTCCGAATGCTCCTGGTAGTGGAATAACCTGTTTTCACAGAACTATTTGCAGTCAAATTTGAGGTAGTGTTTTAACTCCGATGTATTGATACAAATAGACATATCATCACAAAAGTCAGTATATAGTAGTGAAAATCACGTTGGTCAAGTCAAGTATGAAAAATTGTCACTGAGAACCAACATCCAAATGAGGGGAAGCAGCTTCTTTATGAATCTGCGTGACAGAGCCATGAAAAATGAGCCAAAAATATCACCAGTGACAGTCAAATGAAACCATATTGTTCTGTTACTGCAGAAACTGGTTGACATTCTGTCTCTTAGAGAAGCCAGGCAAGAGCAGAGCAAGATATAAATGATGTGACACCAACAAAAGTAATCTTACCATCTACTTTTTTAAAAAAGAAAACATTATTAAAATATGTCAACAATATGATTAAGGATGTACAACGAGAAAGGAAATGCTTAATCAAGACACTCTATTCCAGCTGATCCTAATTTTCAGTTATATTCAAAAAATCCATTTTTCTCCCTTGTATTATATGCAGTGAATTGAGAAAAAATATTAAGAACTCAATTTATTAGATTTTGAAAATATTTCTACATTTAGAGCAAATCAATAAAAGTCAAGATAACAGTCGAGCCTGGTTTACTTTTTAGGGCGATTCCATCATTGCTTTCCTGATGGAAATGGTAAAATGGCTTGAGTGGGTGAAAGTACTTACTATCTAATCCTATTGTATAATTATAACGCATTGATTTTAAGCTAACTCTCAGTGGGTATTTTTCTCATTTATTATGAAAACATGCACATACAGGGAAATGCAGTTATCAAAGTTAAGTCTCAAAAGGTGTCCTGTTTGGTTTCAAGCAGTTGGGCAGTCATGTGATATGTAAATACCAATTTAATTAGGCATTAATTTTAAAATGCTATCCCTGACACTAATTTTTTCATATGAAGTTTTAGCGGAAGTTGAGTTGGCACATTCACTAGATCTTCAGAGGAATGTGATCTTTTTTGGGCACTGTGTTCCAAATCACAGAATCACAGAATGATGCTTTTGACTATGACATTCAATGGCTAAATGCACTAAATAACAAAGTATCTGTCCAGTGATTTTTGTCCTATGAATTGCTACGTATACACTGTGCCTGAAAATCATTATACTTTTATTATTCTCATATTGTAGACCACATCATATTGTGTAATCCTGGCACAGAAACATGATAAATATGCTTTATCCATCTGGGAATGGGTGTAGCCCTGGCCGAAATGAGAAAGCAATGCATGTATATTTGCCAGGACTAATAGGAGTGCAAAAATCCAAGTAGTGCCCCTTCTCCCATTTCTAATAAATCTGTATACTTGTCAACCTTTAGTTGGCAGAAGTATACAGGGAGAGGAAGAAAGGTTCAGCACAGCTCTTTGGCAAGTGCTGGGTTAGAAAAACTGATTTGAACTTTAATACCATCCGCACAGATACCATGGGAAAAGCTCAGTTGTTCTCGTGTTGCTCTATTTTTCTAAAGATTCACCAATTCCATTACGAGTGATGTGCAGACACACAATAAATATCCTTAATTTCACATGTCATACCAGCCATTTTTGTGAGGGGAATAATCCTCTTTGGGGATTACATAAGCATTGATGTTTCCACCTTTTGACCTCTCTTTTCTACTGCTGCAGTCTTCTGGATATAAAATGGCTGAAATTAAAGATAGAAAATTCTTAAAAAGAGAGGTTATTCCTAAGGGAGATTTTAATTTTTTTAGTTCCTCCAAGAAATTGTAACTGTGTAAAGAATAGGAAAAGATTATTTTTTATTACTTGAATTCTTTCAAGAAGAACTTTAATATGGACTGAAAGAGAGAAAAAGAGCAAACTGCTTTAAAATAAATAACGTTGCTATTAATATTAATAAGAGCTGTGGGGTTTTTTATAATTAACATTCTTTTAATGCTAGAAGAAACCCCGGATATATGAGGCAGCCAGTACACCAGGCATGCTCACCCTGTCCTGAAGATACAGTCTCTTCTGGAAAAAAATACAGTACAGTTGATGTACTTGCATAATTCTTTCCTAGCTGTATCACCCTTTTGGTTCCTTAGGTATAAAGCTGTCTAATCCTCTTCAGTGACCGAGAAGTAACACTTTTAACACAGACAGTACTTAACCAATGCCATTATGAAGGGAAAGTGAGAAAGTGAGCAGATAAAAGGAAGCCTGAATAATTTTTTAAAAATAAAAATCTATGAAGAGGATTTAGATAAATGTCTGCCACTAGAATTAACAGATAATATGTGTCTAAATCCCCTAGACTTGCTTTTCAAAATTTCAAACACAAAGAGGAAGCAGCAGTACATAGCTTTAAGGATTAATAGCTGAGAGAGGCTGGAAGTTTTCATTATTTCAGTTTCTCATTGATACATACACATAAAATCAACACATGCACGTAATAAATCTTAATCTGTAGGATAATTTTAGCACTGTTTCAGTTGCAGAAATTCCTTCTAAAACCAAATACCAACCAAAAAAGAAAAAACTGTGACACATATATTTGCATACAATTTATCTATGTAAAATTTAAACACTTTTGACCAAAGCCTTGCCATATATTACCCATCTGCAAAGTAAACTTGTCTTTTTTGACTGTGCAGTTATTACTATAACTGAGGCAATCTATAACAAATCGAAAAAGGAGCATATTGTTGACAAATACATTAAAAAGTCCAAATGAAAGTTTACCAATAAAACAGGTTACTGATCTGAGGTATAAGAAAAGATATTTTCTATGCAAAAAGTTATCCTGGGATAGATCATCTCTGAGTATCTTGAGTCTGATGCATCTTCTGCTTCTGAAAAAGAGATTGACAGCTTATATATGAAGCATAACTCATTTGAGAAAGGGCTGTGGAAGATGAATGTGGAAGTGTGTTCATCTTGCTCTTCTGCACCAAGACATTGCTACACAGGGAGGATGCTGGTATTGGAATCTGAAGGAAGCAAACCCATCCCTTTCATGGAAGAACACATGCATATCCTCACAGATCTCTCTTTTTTGTTCGTGCACTTACTTGATGCATAGAATCATTTTAGTTGGAAAATCCTTAAGATCATCAAGTCCAACTATCTCCCCCACTCTACAAAGTTCTGCCCTGCACCATATCCCCCAACACCACATCTAAGCGACTCTTAAACACATCCAGGGATGGTGACTCCACCACCACTACCTCCCAGGGCAGCCTATTCCAATGCCCGACCACTCTTTCTGTGAAAAATTCAGTCTAATGTTCAGTCTAAACCTACCCTGTTGGAGCTTGAAGCCATTCCCTCTCATTCTGTCACTAATTACCTGAGAGAAGAGACCAGCACCAACCTCTCAACAGTGTCCTTTCAAGTAGTTGTAGAGAGTCATGAAGTCTTCCCTCAGCCTCCTCTTCCTCAAACTAAACAGCCCCAGCTCCTTCAACTGCTCTTCACACGATTCATAAAATGAAAGGCCCTTTTGGAGTAACATATAGGGAGAAATCTAAATATGTATACTTTGGGGGGAAAATTGACAAATTAAAGTGTTCTGCGTCACTGCCAAGATATCACTTTGCTTAGGATCTGACTACTGCTTTGCGCAGTGGCCTATGACACTGACAGCTGGTCACTGCATGTCCCACTGCTGAGGGGGCTCTAGCAGTGCATACTCTGAGTACGCATGAAGCCTGACAGCCTGGGGGTCAGGGTGACAGCACTGTATGTGCACACACCTTCCCCCTTCTGCAGAACTCAGCTGCTCCCTGGGGGACTCATTGCTTCCCAAGATGTTTTTTCCCATCAAATCATAGTCAGGGTAATCTCAGTGTCTATACTTCCTAAGGCAGAAGGAGTACCTCATAAAAATGATGGCCATTGGTTTGGCTTTCCTTAATTGCTGCTCCAAAACATATTTTTTTTCCCCAAAATAGACTTTTTCTAATTATACTTTAATATGAACTTGCATTTTAAAGATGCTTAGTAATATGAGATAAAAATCTCAGCAAATACATTCTTCATCAAGCTTAGCTGGAGTTTTCCCAGCTAAGCAACTGGAGCAACTACGACTTGAGACAGGCTTTTGCAAGCAGTGGAGATTTTTTACTTCCTATTAGGTATCTACTTTCATTGGAAGCTCTGTTAGTTTTCTTTGTCATTTAATTTGGGTTTTGCTAAGTTTGTGCACAAATGCACAAAATTAAACAGAATATTTGCTGACTCACTCAGCTGTTTTCTGAAAACACTTGCCTGCTTCTTATGAAATTTCTCTTGTTACACCACTTCAAATCTGAAGTCCTTTCTGCAAACTCTTATTTATTTTAATACCTTGGCTTAAAAAATTACAATATATAAAATTACAAGACATCCTGTAAAAGGAAGTCTCCATAGATCTTTTTATCCATAATCTGGCATCGGTATTTTTCTTTAGATGGTGGGAATAAAAGTAGCAAGTTCTTTTCAGTTTTCACCTTGGTTAATAGGCTATTAATACATTAAATCTACTGAGCCTGTAAAAAACTATATGCAAAATGTCCTAGAGTTAACGATGTCAAGAATCCAAGGTTATATCCTTTCTGAAAAAAATTTCCCTCTCAGGAAGAAAGGAAATATTGGGATATCTGTATATTACTATAGTCTGTTGCCCAGGACTACAATTGGGGTTTTTGAATGTCTCCAAAGACAGAGAATCTACAACCTCTCTGGGCAACCTGTGCTAGTGCTTGGTCACCCTTACAGTGAAAAAGCATTTCTTGATATTCTCCAAACCTCCTGTTTCAGTTTGTTCCCATTGCCTTTAGTCCTACAATATTATCTTTTCTTTTACACACAGTTAAAACACAGTGTTGTCACCACAAGTAGGATTTCCTTAGTTTTGTTAAACCCTTGAAAATAATTTCTTCATTCACGTGATCCCGTTTTTGTTTTTAAATACTACCATAACTTATGTAGGTTCCTTTTTAAAACTAGGAAAGAAGGCCTACTATGTTTCTGTTGGCAACGTAATGGCTTACATTAGAACAGGTAACACACCTGCTCTGGGCCTTGGTCAGTCCATTCTGAGTGCGCGGTCTTCTGTCCTATTTGCTTCTCAGGCTTTACAAACTTTCCTCATCTGCTGCATGTTCTTGAGTGTCAGTTTCTTGGGCTCCTCAACATGAGGAAACAGTGCTGCTCTGTTTGTCTTGCAGTCGCCTAAGGCCATAGCGTTCTTTGACTAGTTCTTTCTACCTCCTTTCCTTTCGTTTCCATGTTTGGTCATACTCAGCAGAGAATGATAAGGCTCTTTGGTTAGACAACTCCATGTCCCTGCCTTTGATCCCCAAGAGGTACAATACCCCTGTGAATGGGGTTTATGGGTCATTGGCCTGATCTCTGGAGATAGCTAGATGCAATCTCCGTTTTTTGTTCCTTAGGCAAGTAACTACATTTATTTTCTTAATTCTATCCTAGACAAATCTGAGTCTCATGGGAGCAAGAGCTCCATTAAGTAAATTATTAGATAAGGAAACGGAAAACATAAAAGGGACTGATTCAGTCACAAGGTCAGTGCAACTACTTCAAAGAGTAGTATGAAAAGAGTTTCAAGCTCCTTACTTACCATCCAGACACTTGCAGATAATGAGTAATTATTGTCTAAAGCAGCAGGTTATCAATCTTCCTCTTATCAGGCAAGGACATATTGTGAACTCCTTGCCAGACTTTTCTGATGACTTTAGTTATTTACATATTAACCCAATGGAGTTTCATTGGGCTGTTCCAGAAGGAAGTTTTTCGATTACAGTGAAAAGGCTTACATTCATTTTCTCCAAAATATAAATATTATGAATCCTTAGGAGATAGGGTAGAGAAGACCACTTGTAACACACCACCTAATCAAGAAAGGCAAACTTTTTAAATATCCAATGCATTATTCTGTCAGGAATTCTTATCTGAATAGAATCCCCAACGTAGATGAGGCAGCAACAATTAATACAGAAAAATGTATTGGCTCTATAGGAAGCAAAACACAAGATTTAAGGAACAGGACAATATACAAAAAGCAAGATCTGCTGCTGCAAACACCTGTATCACAGACATCATGAGGAGATCAGCATAGGCATCAGTTAGTGGAATGGGACCACAGTAGCTCGTGGTAAATCCATGCTCAAAGTGCTTCCTTAATATACTCAGTCACTTTGCTTCCCATGAGATCTGTCACTTTTTTCTCAAAGCCTTTCTTTTAAAAATTATATTAGATAAAATGTTTGTAAAAGTCATTGTAATGTCTCTCAGATCATTTTGAATCCATACTACCTACTTGTACTGCAGAACCAAGAATGACAAGGTGCAAGGGCAGTTCTTTCTGAGCTTTACCTTCCTCAAACATATCTTCTGTTAACGCCATTTTAGTTGTCTCAAAGTTATTTATGTAACTGTATATCTTTACCTACCATATTTTTTCCTTTCTCTTTAAGCTTGACTACGGTCATGGAGGAATAGAAAAGTAAAACTAGTTAATACTTTTATTTTGTTCCAAAACAGAGATGTAGAGAACTTATTGGTGGCCTACAAACACTGCAGTCAGTGAGCAGAAAGTCCCTGGAAAGTGCTTGCACTCTTCAGAGACTGCAAAAAGCTAACCAAGTTTGTAGAGCCTTCCTCTCTGTCCGGTGGTATGACTTCACGGGGATCCCAGAAGAGTTATTGGAGTAAAGTAGATCTGTAATTTTCTACCTGGAACGTAAAAATAATCTCTTTTTTCCATGATGCATGTATGATCAAACCAACTGGAATATTGATATTTGATTACTTGTTGATCTTTGATTATTCAACATGCAATTCACTTCCATGGTCTATTGTTCCACTACTGTTAGCAGACAACCCCTTTTTAAGCCTCTGACTAAGCAAATTCTGAGTTTCTCTAATCTTCCTGGTTCTTTTGGTAATTTAGTTTGCTTTGTCATGGTTGCTGCCTTGATTTGACTTTCATTTTGTAATTTGTGTCTCATCAGTTCCCTTTAATATTCAATATCTCAATAGTCCTTGAGTCATGGTGTTGAACTGTACCAATACAATGCAAATTCTAGTCAAAACTGAAGTATGGGGTGATGAAATTTCTGGAGGTACTCCAGTAACACTGATGTCAATGGCAGGAAAGTGAATCCATTCAAAATATCAGGTGTATGCAATTGTTCATATTCCTTGGGGTATTTTTGTGGGTTTAATGTGGTGAAATTTTTTTTCTTTTTCATTTTGTGATGGAAATTTCTTTATTCTTTTAATTTATTCTTCTGTGGTGGTGCTTCATAGTAGCATAAAGAAAGCCCTATAAAACATTAAAAGGAGTTAACTGGCTAAATGTATTTCAATTCTTCTGAAAAAAAAAAATAAACGTAAGTTTTATCTAGATTAATTACTCTTTTGTTGAGTTTCAGCCTAATGTAATCTTAATCCCCAGAAGCATTCAGCTCCAGAAAGGGTCCCTTATAATAACTGTGACAAACTAAAAAATAATTTTCCAGTTTACTGTATTTTTCTACTTAATTACCATGACAAAAATAAAAAGGGAACTACTAATGAAAGTGGACATAGAAACACACTAGGTACCTTCAAAGTGATGTATAGTAGTTATGCCCCCTGAATTCAATTATCTGCAAAGACTATTCATGCACAGACTGTGGCTTCTATGCTTGTCTCTGATAATTTAGCTGCAATCTGATGCAACAATAATGATTTTATTTTATTTTTTGGCTCCTTGTTTCCTCCAAAGTGTTTGCTGTTCCCATAGGAGCCCTTCCTCTTTACAAACTGAACAGTTATTTGGTCGTTGACCCTGCCACTGATTTGTGGAGTAACAGGATGATTAAGTATATTGGCAGAGTGCCTCATTTACCTGCTGATAGGCAACAAATCCTTTGTCTCTTTTATTTTTTTATGATTTTTCATCTCTTTTATAATTCACTGAGCTCATATTAGCAATTGACCTGCAGTGTGGAAATGCAGGCGTTTCACGATGGCTTTAGGCAAACAAAAGGATCATCAGTGTACGCAAGAGCGAATCAATTTTTCCATTCTCTGTGAGAATAAAATAGCCATTTTGAGGCATCTCAATTTGAGCGTTCCTGAAATCCACACAGCGCAGCGTAATTGCTTGCAGAGTCTTGTCCTAATTGGCAGCTTAAGGAAAAAACACAGACAGTTCTTATCGCTTTCCACTTGGAAAGTTCTCTGGAGACTGTTGAAACAATTAATAGACATTTCTGTCTTTCTGCCTAAGGTGCATGACTTGAAAACGCAGATGAAATGGTAGAAAATCACACATTGAGAAGTCTGTGAACTTTTCCCAAAGCAAATGGTGTTCTCTGGAAAAAGAGGGCTGGGGGGGAGAGCAACACGCAGGGGAGAGGAGAGGTTTTGTACATGCTTTTCTCTCTTTCCCCTGTTGTTTTATGTATGTGTTTGCATATGTGCATCTGTAAAACATTATAACTGGATTTTTGCCCTATGAAAATTTTGGAGCTGTATTTTTTTACTATTCAGATCAAATCAATTGGTTCATTATGAGTGCTGAAGGCTTGCATGTCATTTATTCAGAAAGGACGGTTGTGTTTTCTCTTTTTTTTTCATACTGAGTTATTTCAGTTTTTCTCCTACAATGTCTTCTGCTCTCCCTAGGGTTAAAAGATAACATTTTATAATTTATTTCTTTTAGACTTTTGTTTTGGAATGGATGATGAAAATACTACAATCCAAGAAGTCTGCTGTAAACCTGGGTTTCATAAAACAAGTGCTTGTGTTTTCCCTTGCTAGCTGACTAAAAAAAAAAAAAAATCAAAGGAAAACTGTTTACTGAGGTTTTAATATGGAGTTTTTTTATAATATAGAGAACAATCTGTAAGATCATTTTAGATTCTTTCTGGTATTGAATAAACACAAGTCAGATTTTTCTAGAAAACAATCGCCCCCACTGATTCCCTGTGTAATCCGTATTGGAGGTGCCACATCCGTGCTGTACTTCTGCAATGAGTGACAGCATCTCTTCGTGTCCTGTCTGCCAGCCTGAACTCTCACCTCAACCAGACAGGCTCACTCCTTTCACAAAATAGTCTCACTGCCACCGTGAACTCTCACTCCGGCAGTCACCTTATAATCACAGCAAACACAGCGGGGGCCTCCCCTGGGAGAGGGGTAGGAAATAGAGCAGTGGGAGTTTTTTAAGTGCAAAGAGATGTTGCTTTGGATACTCCCAGCTGCAGGTGAGAGGATGTTTAACTGGCGGGTGAATGCATGCTTATTAAAACAGGAAGCTTGGAAAGATTAATTTGGCGATTTCATACCATCCTTTATATTTAATATCCCATTAAAATAAAGGTATAGGAAATAAATTATTTTTTAGCAGATACTTTCAGTTAAACTCACTGATGCTTAAGATATGTTTCAGTTTTTTATGTGGTGATCATCCTCTACACTGTTTCCAGAGAGAAGACTGGAGGAGAGAGCATAGAATAAGATCAATCAAGAATCTTGCTACCACTTCTCTCACCTAAGAGCTATTTGATTTGCTGCAGAAAATGATGGCACATTTACATGGTAGACATATTACATTACTGTGCTTAGTGGTGCTGAGAATCCTGTGTCCCATTTACCTGGCTTGAAAGCTTATCGTAACCATTATCACTTTCATCTACAACAAAATCCAGCCAGCTGGTTTTTGTTATGCATAGTTGTTATTATAGAGGAGAAATAATGCAGTAACATTCTTTAAACGCTGGTTCCTTTTCCTTTTTCCCAATTTCCCCTGAATGACATCAGCTGGAATGAATTTGCACTCCAGATATTCCAGTCCTTGCCTGTCTCTGTATTTACTGTTCTTATCATAAAATACATTCTGGCTTTTGCTATTCAGGGCACCTCTCTATAGTATAAACAGATGGTAGCTTTTAAAGTAAGCACCTCATGTGGTAAGTGGAGGCTGGATGCAGGGGTTAAGCATGATGTGCTGACAGTGAGTGCCCTTACCTTTTTCTGATGCTTTATTTCTTGGAATTTGTTTTTACTCTGTTTATGGAGGAGCACTATTGTGATGCAACAGCTCTTTAAGGTGTGACCTAACTGTTCTTTAAGGAAAGTTTGTCAAGAGAGAAGGGTCATCATGATCTGAAAATCTTAAGACTTATCATTCTAGTTTCTGAAATTCTTGAAATATTTCAAAGGCTAAGGGCTTCCAGCACTGTGTCTTCACCTTCCAGGTGCAGGATAAGTGTCCGTGCTACAGCCCTGAAAGGAGGGAAAAGCTCTTCTTCGGTAAATTCCTTTCAGCTATCAGTACAAGGAGTGTGAATGTGAACTTTATGAAAACTCCTGAGAAGAGTTCAGGATGTGGGAAGGAATATATATGCCTATTAGTTGGCTTGAAGTGAGCTGTGCTGAGACCTGCACAACCTGCAGGTGTCCAGACATCTCAAATTTGGCAATACCCATAGATTATAAAACCACAAGGTCACATGTTTGGTTCTTGTTTACATTTTTTTCCAAGTTCTGAAGCTAACAGTGGAATGAAAAAGAGGGTAGTAAGGGATCTTTCATCCCTTCAGGTGCTTGGAACCCCAAGTGGTGCAGCATTAGAACTGCACAGGTCCCATTCGTGGAGAGATTTCACTTTAGGGCTCTTATAGGATTTTCTCACAAGTAAACAACACTATTCTTCATTTCTACTGTCAATCAGAAAGGGTGTTCACAGGAGAATATGCTACTTCATTTTGAGATAAAGGGAAGAGCATGCCAGTGGTGTCATGACCCACTGCCAAGTGGGAGATGCCTCTGGACTTCTCCAATATGATCAGGCGCTGGGTTTGTCCTGCAGCCACGCAGTACATGCAGCACAGCACAGGACTGACCTCCACCTCCCTCGGGACAAATGTGAATCCCTAACTCCTCAATGTACAACAGGCTTCTGGTAAGGACACTACAAGTGCCAAAACCAGACATAGAATTGTCCTCGTTTGCTTTCTGAACAAGTTGACAACCACAAGAGAAATTATGACAACATTTTCATGTTTTTAGACTGAATAGTTCTTATGGTGATAACAAATAAATACTCAGATTTCTTGAACATGTTTTGTAGTATATATTTTGTAATATATATTTTGTGATATAAATTCTGTTGTTTTAGCAGAGAACAAGCATAATTAAGAAATGGTGATGCGAAGCAAGTTGTCTGCAGACTTGGGCTGTAAAAATGTAACCAGGTGCACGAAGAGTAAAGTTAATTCATCATTTAATTTCTTTGCCACCATAAAAAATCAGTGCAAATTTCCAAATCAAGTGGTTGCCTAGCATCATAAATGCAATTATTTCCCCTTGTTTGAGTTTCTATACATGCCTCCTTACTCTGTAACTGTTATAACCTCATATGCCTTGCTTTCTATGGTGCCTTTCTTACTCCTCCGTGCTCTCCCATGTGTTTTTACAGTGGTCAGTGTATATCCGCGCTGCTGTCCGCAAAGAAAAAGGATTGCCAATCCTGGTGGAACTGCTTCGAATAGACAATGACCGGGTGGTATGTGCAGTAGCTACAGCTTTACGAAACATGGCCCTAGATGTCAGAAATAAGGAGTTAATAGGTATGTTCTTTCCAAACAATCTATATGTTCTGTGGGCTTGGGTGGTTTGGGTTTTTTCCAGTTTGCAACAAAATGAGCACGATGAGAACAATTATTCTCGCATTTCTAGCATAATTTCTTTAATTCATTCTCTAATGTGTCATATTCACATTTTATGTGACAGCTTAGTGTTATATTGCAAGGAATTGTTAAATTAATTAAACATCATGCAGTGTTTCATGATCTGTCATACTGTAATCTCCAGAAGAAAAGCAGTGGCTTTGTTCTGATTTAGCATTTCATTCCTAGGCTGGCAGTAGCACTTGCATCTTCCAGATTGAGGATCTAAGCAGAGCAGCCACTCCTGATCCTCAGATTGTCAATTACAAGTAAATTTGGGGCTCATGAAGTGACAAATCATAAAGATTTTAAGATGGTTCCAGGAATTTACTGGGCAGATTAGTGGCTCCAGCAAGAGAACTGGGAGGTAGGAAAGGACAGTAATTTACATAAATTATTGTTTGTTGCCTCTGAATTCTGATGGTGTGGTAAGCAAACATCTTGGGGTGTGGGGTTTGGGGTTTTTTTGGTTTAGGCTTTTGGTGGGGATTTTAGCTGAAATTCATCCAAACATTCTGGATCATTGAACTTTTATTTTCATGTTATATCTTTAAAAAAAATAATTACTTCCTTGATTTTGAACTATTTCAACAGTCGCAACAAAATTACTTCTACTTCTTCCTGTACATTAAGAGCATATTTTTTATTCATTTTTGTTAACTTGTTAATTTGTTATCATTACAGCATCTCCTCTGCTTTTAGTTATACAATTACACAAATAGATACTTTGACCATAGTGTTTTATAATTTGTGTCCAGAGCTGTCTCACGGTTAATGCTTCATTACAGCAGTGCTCTGCAAGTTGTTAAGGCAGTCACTCCTCTCACGTATTGTATGAACTATAGACACTTCACTGACAAAAAATTGCAAAGCAAATAGAGGTAGAGGTTGGTGAGTAATGTAAACCTACTGCCATTGCCCAGGGATTGAACTCAAAACTGATGTTTTACCCTCAGGACCCGCCTTCCTGTTCAGCTTTTGCTCATTATAGTTGATAAAATTGGCATGAAATTAGATGTGATCGATATATTATGTTCAGCTTTCAGGAAGCAGGATGCTGCATATGTGTTCCTAGTGGTTTTTTTCTTGTTTTCTAGGAAATTTAAAGTAGAAATTACTGCTGAAGCAAGTATATCAGGCTATCTAATCGGAATTAATTACAGACCCTTTTTTTTTTTCTTCTCTCATGATCCACCTCCACATTCAGTTTACAGTATGTCATAGCATCTAACATTTTATTTCATTTGTGGGACTTCCTCTACAGGGTTCATAAACCACATTCATGCTGAGTTTTCTTCTGCATTCTCTTATCCCCACTTATTGGCATCACAGAAAACACTTTACATTTTAATTTACTGACTATAAACAAGGTTTGTAATGCCATTAGTTAGACTATACATGGTTGCCCTTTTTGTGCTCTGTTTATTATTTTGAATTGAATTTTTTATTTCCTTCCCAAATTTGCAGATTTCATTTAGGAAAGTAAGGCTAAACATGTAAAAACAGAGCTTAATGTGATATACCATTCAAAATGTTCCATAAATTATGGATAATAAGCTTGCATAACCTCCACATTCTAATATTTTGTGGAATTCTTGGAGGATATGTGATACACATACAGATGAATTTTAAAAGGGTGGGGAAAATCTGTTGATAATAATTACCTAATAGATTTATTTATGTAGCCAACCTATAATGGCTGTATAGTGCTTCTCAGGTTTAAGTTATTCATGGGGTAATTCTGGGAAATTGTAATTTATAACTGCAGTACAAATTTGCTGCAGTTCTTAAGAAAAGTCCAAACATGCGAATAGGACAAGGATGTTATGACTATAATTGCTGAACCATTTCAGCTGTGACCTTTATATGTTCTTTCTTTGGCTTTCATCATTGGACTTCAAAGAAACAGTAATAATGGCCCTGATTTCTCTTGTTGCTCAACATTTTTTAGCAAATAGGGTGTATGATAGATATGATTTTCAGAAATGCTAAACACATGGAGTTATCAAGGATTTCAACTCATGTTGTAGGCAGTCCATTTTTGTAAATATTCCACATGTTCTAAGATGCCCTAGTTGTTGTTATGGAAAGGAGGACTCAAAAGAGGCTTCTTGAGGTTAGTCACACAAGCATCTTTCTGCCTAAGCAGAATCAACATCATTTTAATCTTTTCCTCTCTGCAGTTTCATCTGATGCAGTGCATCATATGCTTGCGGTGACAAGCTCTACCTCACAAACTGGAACTTCCCCTTTTAAGATAACCTTTTTTAAAGGTGAATTGTTGTACTTTATATGTAATAAAATTATATAAAAGTAGAATTGACTTATTTTATCAAATGCATCTCTAAAGCTTTCTTTTCAGTGGTGCTGTGTTTCTATTCCCAGCTGACAGATTTTTACTGAAATGTGCCAGAGAATGAAATATTTATTTCTGCTGCTGCCAAGCAGTCCATAAATTGGTGTTGAGGCATCTGGCAAACACATCAGAGTGCTTGCTAAAATCCAGACTTACCTGTACTGAACTACAAAACAAACAAAAAGACTGTCTTTAAATGACCAGAAATTTCTTTCTAGACTTCATTGAATTGTACTAATCTGGTTTGGTTTTCACATAGACCTATCAAGTGTGGTGTTATATTGCTAAGGGTTGGTGCCAAGCTTCTCTTACAATTTATCTGGGCCACACCCATACCAGCATTTTCTTTATTTACGGTGAGGTCTTCTTCCTGGGTTTCATTTCAGGCATGCTTCATATCCTTAATATAACCTTCTTATTTCTTCTTCTCCATAACTTTTGCATTGTGCCATATGTCTCTAGGCTGAGGCAGTGGGCATATTAATCTTCCTCCTTCCCAAAATTAAATCGCACTCAAAGACATAGTGAACTTGGCCTACTTAGTCCTGGAACTAGGTAGTCCAGCACCTGGTTCTCCTTCCTTGGGAGAGGAGATACTCTGGTATGCAACCATACTGCCTGGTTGCATTCCTGGTCATATTCAGACTACATTCATTGTCTGCTTGCCTTTCAGGACCCTTGGCTGCCCCACCTTGGAACAGTGCCCACTCTTCCCAAGCATGCACCCCATGGGGACGTTTACCAGCCTTTTCTCTCTCCTAGCCATGCCCCAGCTGAAGGAAGTGTGTCTTGAAAAGGCCTGTTGCTGATGTTGCCTGTTTTGTTGTTCCTGGGTTTCAGCACTCCAGGCTGCACAATTCCTCTGTGTCCCTCTAGTACCTCACTGTCTTCCTATTTCTTTTCACGACTCGATAAGCATTTTGGGTCCTTCCCTTTTGACCAAGTGTGTTTGTCTTCCTTCCTTGAACCACGTTCTGTCTCTGCTTAGCTCCCTCCATAGGAATCCACCCAACCCCATCCAACTCCATAGAGGCCTTTGAGTTGTTTTCCCTTTGATCATTCACTTTTATAGAAGAGATTTACTTTTGTCCCACAGTTCCTCCACGGGCTTTGTTAATGACCTCTTTGCAGTTATGTCATCCCCATATTCCTTTCTTCTTCCTTTCTCTTTTCCTCTCTCCCTCAAAACGGAAGAGGGGAAAAAGCAGAATAACTAACCCACCTTTCTGTGTCCTTCAGTGCTATATAGATACATTCATTTGAGGATATGGCATTATTGTCCCTCCTCCAGTAACCTCACTTACAAATGGTTTCAAACTTGAGGCTGCAGACCAGCTGCTTCTGGCAGTGCCGCAGCAGGATGGCAGTCAGGCCAGTGCCTTGCACCAGAGCTGTCCCACTGTCTTCCCTGCAGAGAGCACACCCACAGGCTCCTAGTGTCTAAAGCCACACTGTGTTGCAGTGATGTCAAAAAATTGCAAACTTAGAATAAGGGGGTTTTGCTTTAAGTAGAGGAAACTTGGAACAGCTGGGCAGGGCAGAAAGGCTTAAAAATAAATCTGTCTCCTGCAAACAGCGTCTTTGCTGTACAAATAGTGTCCTTTCAGTCTGCTCCAGCAACTTTCAGTGGCTTTCTGATTCAAATACCTTCCACGCAGTCCTCTGGGCTTCTAGGAGACTTCCCCTGGACTGTAGACCTGTGTCCTACTTTAGGCAAACTCTCTTTTCCTCCCTAGAGTTTTCCAGCCACCACGGGTACAGCAGTCTCCCTCCTTACTATTCCCTCTCTCCACTCTGGATATGAGAAAGCTTTCTGAACCAAAATTCCCCATTTGATCCTAGGGAATGAGCCAATCAAAAGAAACAATGAGATTGTTTCTTTTACCTGAAACACAGCCAGCAGTTTTCCTTTCTGCCACCATCCACGACCTCTTTAACAAAAGAGAATATGAAGCATACAGTTACTTGAAAACTGTGACTTGTTATTCTGCCTACACACACAGGTATAGACTATCCCTGTCAGTGAAATTTTTAAGGGATGAATTTTAGTCTCCCAAATTTGCATTTGCATTGTTCTTCTATATGCATGGCATTTACCTTTGATTTAAATTACATTATTGTGGCATTCTAAAGTGCAGTAGCTGGTCTTTCATAAGAGTTAAACTGATTTTTCAAGCTGCCACAGATGAGAAATTTGTACAGCAGAATATGTACAATATTGGATTTGCCCTCTTGAAGTACAATTTGGAACTTGCATTAGTATTGCATTTCATACCACTTAGTAATAAGTCCTCAGGGTTCAGAGCTTTGGAGTGAATGCAGAGCTGGAGATAAAATTTCAATGCACTGTGCCATGCTTCAGGTCTTTCTATCAGTTTTGCCTTATTCCAGTGGTTTCTAATGCTATTCTGGGTCAATGTTGATTGAGAGAAGTATTGTACTAGCCATTCAAGAGCATCATTCTTTCTCTTGGCCTCTTGGCCTGTATTTTTGTGGTTGAGTAAAAGATGTTTTTAGAGACAGGAAGCATTTTGATCACTCACCCTTACATAAAAAAGGAGGTCAATTCTACCTGAAGTTTTTTGTTGACTTCTTGTCCTGTGTACAAGATATGTCCTTATGTATGTCTTCCTTTAAAATGTGTAAAGAATCCATGTGTCTGTTCAGGGCTCTAGATTCTAAGAAGTTTGATGGGATGAATTGAAGTGTTGCAATATTTATGACATCTTTTTTGTGGCTATCACTGGAAAAGCGTGATTCAGATAAGTGAATTAGTATTAGAATTTCTACTGCTTTCAAAAGGTTTTGAATCAAGTCCTGAAACAGGGCCTGTAGCAGGGGTCATTTTTCAATAATTTTTCCTGAGTTGGGGGCTACAAGGTGTCAGTACTGAATTATTCCCAATTCACTACTCATCTGTTGGTAATTCAGTTTAAGATATGCACTAAATTCAAGGTAAGCATATCAATTAGATTGTTACTTAATATGTGTTGGAACCTGTTTAATCTTGAAAAGTGTCTCAAAGTTCAGTATCAACAGAAGATAGCCTTATTACCCTCTCTTATATTTGACTGAGAGAGAGACTCCCAGAAAGTAATTTATTTTATCAAACATGCACTAAAATTGTATCTTACCCTATCTTACTGTCTTACCATTGTTAAGCAATGAAAAATTACAGGGAATGTGTTAATTGCCACTGAGTGTATGTCTTCCCATGTCATGAGCAATGTGGATCTATTTGGGTGCCTGAAATAGCTGATGTTTATTTCAAGGTTTTATTGCTAAACTTGAGAAAGTTTGAATGAAATATGTATCAGGAGTTCACAATTCTAATGAATTGATAGGCTCAAAGAATAATTCAGGTTGGAAGGAACCTCTGGAATTCATCTTGCCCAGCCTTGCACTCAAAGCAGGGTCAGGTATTTTATTTCAAAGTGTTATATTGATTCACATTTGGAAAGATTTACTTTCAGCTGTTAGGCTGAAAACACGTCAGAAACAAGCGTCTGCATTCTCACAGCAGAACTTATTTCTTTGGAGCATAACTAACTACATGGGGTTCTCCTGTCATAAAATATGGCCACATTTTAAAACCTCAACCTCGTTTCAATAGTAGTAATAATCCAAGTGAAAACAGTGTCCACTTTTGTAGTTACAAGAACAACGGCTGTAGGAAATTTTGTGTCATAGTAAATGTACATTGATAGAGAATGCAGGGATGGGTTGGGAAATGATTAAATCAAATATGCAGCTTTAATCACACTTGGAGTGTATACATGCAGTTTTCTTTTTAAATGTGAGCACTTCTGAATTTCTCATACATACATTTGCAAGGATCTGAGAAGCTGAATATTTTTATTGAATTTTTAATTGATGTATAAAGTAGCTCAGTTACTGCAATGTTAAATTGACATAAATTCACAATACACAAGATGCCAGAAAGCATTAATCAGAGATCATAGACATTTGTTTGGAAGAAAGTGAAAACAGAATATGTGCCGCAATTTGTTTAATTTGTGTCAGTTTTTATTGCACTTAATTTGTTGTGTTTAATAGTTGAGCTGTGCAAACCCTATATTAGAAGAAGCAGATACCTGAGTAAGAAATAAGGTGATTTATTTCCTAAATCACCAAGAAGTTGATTTACAAAATAGAAGATATGGTCATGCATTAATAACTGGTGCTCCTTACTCTATATCAATGAAAAGAAAGATGTTAAAGTGCATAATTAAGCTTTGATGTTTTATAACACCTATACGGCAAAGTCCAGATTCCCTGGCTGCTAGTGTTGTACAAGTAAGTTAGCTGAGAATTCAAACTGAAAAAAAAAGTTTAAATATTAAATATTTTTTCCATTACAGTGTAAAAGCCTTGTGTCAAGGAGATTTTGACTTTTCACATGCCTTCAGCCACTTGTGCATTGCCTTCTGCTCCAGTTTATCTCAAATATATTTCTGAGAAGCAGACCTGGTAGTTATAGAGGTTAGGAAAGGTATTCTTCCTCAGCCATTTTGTATTAAATAACACTCTCAAGAGAAGAGATTTAGAGAGAACAGCAGGGTTGGTAAAACTTAATTCTCATTTTTAGTATCGAAGTCAAGATCAAGCATTTTCAAGATTAGATTGAGTTTTTCACATCTGAACCTCCCTATTGCCTAAGTATGGCTGTCTGGATTTGGAGGCATTTTTCTCTACTGTGAACCATCTAAACTGGTGTTTCAGCTATTCAGGTAAGCTTCTGTTGTGGACAGTAGGGAGAAAATAGCATTTCTAGGTGTCCATCCCACTTACTTCTGTCACCTAAAATCTTGGATTTTATGGTGGAATGGGTCCTGTGTGAGAAAGTAGAGAAGTATCCAGAGACTTTTGGGTGACTGAAGATAAACAAGTAGTATCCCATCAGAAGTTGTTCTGATAATGCAGAATAGGTACAAAGCAACAGAAATAATTGCATACAGGCTTAGATCCAGGATAACAAAGAATGCCACTTTCACAGATCTGTTTTTCATTGTAATGCCAAGTCAAAGAATCACACAGCATTTCATCTCCATAAAATAAGATTGAGATGCCTCACAATACTAAGCACAAACCAGCCCCAGGTCAGTTATTCCTCGTAGTAGAATAACTTGTTTGGAAATGCTTGGAAAATGCCTAGGCTTCTATTTCAAATTCCAGAGTCTCAAGAAAATCATCTTCAGTATTGTACCATGACAGTTTATCTAGATGACGGCGGTAATTTTAAATGATGCCATATAAGGTTTTAAGGTTTATAAGCCTTAGAGCCTTTGTTAGAGGATTTACAAGTCTATATTCACACTCACTATTACTTAAATTCTGAGTGCATGTCATAAAGGTTGCAAAGTCTTGTGGAGGTGACCCAGGAAAGCCTACATTTGACATGACTGCCAAAAAGACCACCACCAAAAAACAACAAGCAGCCAACAGTGCCTTTTCACTTCATTGATCTGCATTTCACACATAAGAAAGTGCCCCAACCTGCACCTTACATTTTGTCTGAGATAAACAATTTCTGTTTATTCAGTTCTTCTGCACAAGGTAGAAAGCAATTATACTGTAACTGTATCTACTTTTCTCACTCAGAAGATTGACATTTCAAACAATTCAGTATTAATTTTCATCTCTGTTTCTCAGTATGTTCATGCTGAGAAGTGCTACTTATCTTTTGAAAATTAGGAGTTCTGATCTAAAAAGTGCATATAATTCGGTTGCATATTTCATAAAACATACCAAGGTAGAAATGCAAATGTCAGAAACTGCCAAAGTAATTTTAAAAGTACTTTTAAATCCACAAGGAATTATCCTAAATCTGCAAAGCAGTTCTGAAAATCCAAGTTTTGTCACAGCCTTACATTAACAGATAAGTGTATCAAACCAGATGTTTCCAGGCTGTTCTGCATTAGCTTCAATTCATGGAACAGTAAGCTAGTTTTATTCTAGGTAACATGCAAAATAGCTTTTTCTCCTGAAATCCTTATCAACTGAAGTGATAGAAATTACATATATGGTATTTTTTACCAAAAAGCACTATTGTTTGAAGAAAGTAGAATTCCTATCCTGTTCATGACACGTGTCAGTGAAAGAGAGTAGAACATGGCAGGTGAATTAGCATTTGATAGAGGAAAGTAACATCCTTTTGTTCTCACATGTGAAAACCCTGGGTATAGGGCTGGGGCACTGTACTTGCAATGGATGGTGGAGGTGGAGCTGAGAAAAGGAAACAATTTAAAATAAAAAAAAAAAGATGAATGTGTTCATCTTTTAATTTAAGCTATCTACAGATTGCTTCCAGTCATATTAATAATTTTTTCTGTGCATCCTTCCACTCCCTAAATTACTACAGTTGTTCTTACAAAATCTCATACAATTTAGTTAGATAGTGATGGGTGAATTGGTAGTACACTATGTCCCTCACCCCACACCTGGCATTTGAGGCATACTCAGACTTCTGTTTTAGTGTCCCAAAACTTGTCTTCTGCATGTTTCAGAGTGTGGATGCTTAAAAAGGAAGAATGATAAGAACAAAATCCAAACATCCTTCACAAAGGTGACACTGGTAGAAAACTCATATTGCAGGGAGCAGAAATATTTCTGTTACCCTTCTCAGGAGGACTATGCTGAGCATAATGTAGGCCAACACAGAAGTAAAATACCTGTGGATATGCAACACAGGTAAATGATATCAGAGAGTTGATGTTCAAAGAATGGGTAGATTAGGAGACAGTACAAATGTCTGGATTCTCACAACATTCTAACTAAATCTCAATGCAGTTAAATTGAGAAAATATTTTTTCTTTCCATTCCTGACCATTAGGTGATTACACAACATTGCTGGTTGTTAGCACTTGCCATAGTAAGGGCAGTAAGTGATTGTATTTCTCTATTGGATTATATGAATTTTCTGCCAAAATACAAGTGATCCTTGTGCTATTTAGTCTTTGACAGTTATGAAAAGAGAACTCAATCTCATACTTGTTGGTTTTTGCATGACACCTTCAGATGCAGTGGTTTTCTTACAGAATAATTGTTCTTCTTAAGTACTTTGATGTAGGATTGTTTGTAAGAACTAAGTCATATACTATTTGTTTCCGTCATGTATTACAGGTTTTAGTCTAAAAGGCTCTTGTTTCAGATAACATTACTAAAACTTCAAATATCCGTTTGATTATGGAAAGCAGAGTAATGGTCTTTTGCTGCAGCCTTTACAAATGAATTCTTATGCTTCCTCATGAGTATTGTACCTTTAGATGTATGTGGCATCTCTAAAAATACATCATCCAGAACTGGCTGGAAATACTGTCACTATATGTTAGCTTTCTGCTCATTTCTGGGGTTCTTCTTTTGGATACTAGTTGAATAGGTCTCAGACTAAATCAGCCTGCACCCCTACTTAACAAGCAATTTTTAAAAATGCTTATAACCACTGTGATTGAGTAGCAGTAGTTTTGTAGTATGCAGTTACAAAATATTAAAAGGGTAACAAATTCTCATCATCTGAGATAAGTGAGGATATAATCAATTTGCTGAGGGGCTTTATTATCTAATTCCATAAGGTAGGACTGTGATTCTGGCACTTAATATCTCCATGGGCTCAATTAAACACAAATAAAGAAATTTAGTTTTCCTCCCAAGGAAAGACTAGAGAACCCTTAGAATCAGCTTCAAAGCCCAATTGATCTCTGCATAGCATCTCTATGAAATTATTTGAATTCTAGTATTACTGATACAATCTTTAGTATCATTATGTTTTTCATTTTCCTTTTGCTTCCTCTTGTGGCTATGTTATGCAAGAGATTGTGTGAACATGAAAAAGATACAATGACTACCCCCTAGAGTTAGCAATTTTATATAATATATGTATAAGTATAACGTATAATACTTTATAATGATAGATCAGACTTCAGGAATTGACCTAAGAAAGCATTTATATGCATCACTGCTTAAATCTATGGGTTTTGTATAGAAATGTACTAAGTGCAAATTGAAAGATCAACTTAAGACAAAAGGATACGGCACTTTCTAAAAATTTATAATTGAAGGCATTTCTTTTTTTCAAGAAAATCAGATAGTTTAATATTTTAGATATGAACCCTCCTATACTCCAGAATGAAGACTTTGAGCAGACTTATCAAAGAACCATCTCCAAAGAGATAATTTTGAGAGTTTTCAGTAGATGGTGGAGCCCTGTCCTACAGAAAGAAGTGGAAATAAAATCTACCTTGTTGGTGGTGTTTGATAAAGCCCGATGCATGTGCAGGGGAGGAATCAGCAATAAAATTCAAAAGTTACTTGTCTTTGTGGGCTGACTTAACTGTTAAGTAATTGCTAACAGTCTGGGACACATATACTGTTGGTGGATACTAGATCATCTTGTGACAGGTTGCATCCTTTTAGTCCACGTAAGCCTAGAAAATTAAGTTAACTAGGTAACCTAGGAAATTGCATTTAAAAAATAAACTCAATTTTTCATTTTGTAGGGAAGGCAGCAGTCTGCTAGTGCAACAAAAGACAGAATTTGGTCATACTGAATCCTTTGGATTTGACCAGATTTCTAGAGGTCAGCTAGTCCAGCCTCCTGCTCAAGGGAGGTTCAGTAAGAGCATGCTGTTCAGGGTGATGAACAGATGGAGATTCCTCAACCTCCCTAGGCAACTCGTTGCCACCCTCATAGTAAATTTTTTTTTTCCTTTTATCAGTTGGAATTTCCTGTTTCCAGCTCATGTCTTTTGCCTCTTTTTCTTAGTCTATGGAACTTCCAGATGAACCTGACTCCGTGTTCTCTACACCATCCCACTAAGTAGTTGTGGCAACAGTAAGATCGCTCTTTAAACTTCTCTTAAAGCCCAGAAAATGCAGTTCCTTTCTGCCATGTGTTTCAACCCCCTCACTGTCTTGTTCCAACATTGCAATATCTTTCTTTTACTGTGGAGACCTAAACTGGATGCGACATTCTAGATGCAGTCTAGAGATAATCATTTGAGTCTAGAGGAAGAATTGCTTCTGTGATTGGTTGGCTAGACTCTAATACAGCCTGGGCTGTGGTTGGCCACATTGTAGATTCATGCTCAACTTGTCCACCAGCACCCCTAGGTTTTGGAGTTTTTTTGAAAACCTGATTTCCAACTGGTTAATCCTCAGCCTGTGCTGATGCAGGGGGTTAATTCATCTTGGGTGCAGGACTTTACATTTGCATTGATTGAACTTGAGGCTCCTGTCCAGCTGTCCATCTGAATACCAGTTGTGCCCTCCAGTATGTTAACTACTCCTCCCAACATCATATTGTCTACAGTCTTTCTGAGACTGCTTTCTATCCTATCATTCAGGTTGTTAATGAAGATGTTGAACAGTATTGCTCCCAGTATCACCACCTATAGGACACTACTAGTAACCATCTGCCAGCTGGATTTTGAACTGGCAACCACCCACCACTTTTTGAGCCCAGCAGACCAGCCAGTATTCCCATAATATCCCACCCACCATAATATCCACTTGGCTGGTTAAAATCTCAATAAGGAGAGTATAGTGAGTAAGAAGTGTGCAAGCTGACATGTTTGTTATTTCAAGCCAGGCAGAATAAACTCTATAATTCCTAAATTAGAAGTGAATAAACACAATTTAAATGTGTTTAACAGTGACTTTGTTGCATGTACGTAAGTTACATTCAGGACAAGTTTCACTGCAATTTCAATGTGACACTCTATAAGGACCGGGGTCAAATCATCTTATTGTAGAATTAAGGCCATAATAGTGTAATCACCACTAAATTCAGTTAGGTACAGAAGTTAGCTTTATTTACCACAGAGGAATTTATGCCAATAGCTCAAAGAGTTGCATTTTCAGTGAGGCATTGCACTTGCAGTTTTTAAAAGGGAAATACTGTGGAATGTCTTTAGCTTTGCGATTGGAGTTGGTTAATTTAAAATCAGTGGAAATAAATGGAGTTTCCCTAGTGTTCAGAAGTGATGACTATTATTAAATTAATCTTAGTAATCACATGTAGACTAATAGATTCTGATCTGATCTGATTTATAATTCAATTATATAGTAATAACATGAATTTTAAATTATTGCAGATACATGGAAAAAATTGGTTGTAGTAAGAAATGTAATCACAAACACTTTTCTGTCAAACGTATTTTCATTCTGTCCTTTATTGTAAATTTCTTCAACTTCACCTCTGTATATCATCCACAAAGTTATCCCTATATGAAAGTGACATAGATTTCTTTCATCTTTACATATGAATATATAGACACAAAGTATATATGTGTGTTTGTACTTAAGCATGTACATCTTAATCCTACCTTTTATCTGCATCAAAGAGGAATTTTGCTGGGGAGTACACATGGATATAGAAAAGTACCAAATTCATTTAAAAAAAACAGATTGTAGGAGACAACAACCAGAATAAAATCTTGTAGCTGTCAGCTTAATCTTATTCTCAAGGAAGCTAAAGTGAATTTTTCGCTCAAATTGCTGAGAAGCAGGATTCAACTCAGAGTAACAAAGCAGCTTGTTAAGGTAAAGTGAGTAAGCTACATAACTGCTAATTATCATAACAATGTCAAACAATGGTGAGGTCTACTTTAAATCAATGAGTTAAGTATGAAAGCAGGGAATGTGAAAGTACAACTTTTTTTTACCATGTTGATAACATCTGGGTAAAATTTGTAGGTACTTGACAGTGAGTTAAGAACTGAATTTCTATTTTCAGTCATGACATAGGCTCTAAGGACTGTTTTAAAGGGACTAAAAAGTCTATTTTGAAAAACAGAGTTTGGTGCCAGATCATTCACCTTAGTCCTTTTAAAATGTTCCATTTTCCCCACTAAATGTATTTTTTAGAAATAAATTGATACTAAACTATTATATTATATAAAACAGTTCCTTTTTTAGTATTGGAATTTCTGTTTTTGCTCTGAAACTATATATTCTCTGTTATTTGATTTAGCATGTTTAGGAAACGACACTTCCCTCACCTTAGATTTGGTAACTCCCTTCGAGGCAGTCAGTGGCAGAAGATACTCCAGCTCCTAGGCTGCCTCCAGCCTCTCATTAGCACATCACATCTACAGTCAAACCACCTCTGTGAGTCAGCGCTGCCTGACTTATCAGTCAAAATGAGCTGGGTGAGCAAAATATCCCTCTTCCCCATTACAGACCAACTTCTGTTAAACAGAATGAACTCAAATAAGGCATGTGAGCAGCCAACATGAGGGGTAGAAAACTCTTGACTTGGCCTAGTAGTGCTTATGAGGCTCAAAATGTGATCAATAGCTTATAAACGTCCACACTTGCATGCTGGATGTCAGCATCCACACCTTGGAAGTTGTTTTATTTTGTAAGAATCCAGCCACTGTGAGTCCTAACATAGTATTACTGTGTCACTGCAAACTGTTATGTTACTTCTAATTACTTCTAACCCTGCCTGTCCTCTCTTCCCTCCCCACCCCACTCCCCCTAAAAAAACCAGTTTTGGTAATTCCTTCAGGTCTTTACTAGAAAATCAGAATAACAAAACAGATAAGTAACATTCCTCAGCCAGACAAAAGCAGGCTCCTTTAGAACATGATGATATCAGATAGGCTGGCAAGCCAGTGTGTATAATTTCCCTATACAGGTATTAAACATCTCTCCAGCAGCTAAAGGGGTTATCCTCTGTTGTACAATACCGGACTGCAAGGTCTAAATCAAGCGCTAAGGAAAAGAGCATGTCTCCTCCTCTCTTGTGAGTCACTAAAAATCTGAGATACCAAGTACATCACGAGCAAAGCCTTTGAGATATGGGTTCTGAAGATGGATTTTTGTGCATTATCCACTGTATTTAAATCCATTCTTTTGCTTTGGGATTGAATATGTATATGAAGAGCTCAGCCTCTTCCTAGGAAGACTGAAATTCATCTCATTCACTTCTAGCCCTATTTAAGCATCTTTCGTTCTCTGGGACTTTTCTGATAAGCTATCCTCAGCTTACAGAAACTTCAAAGCTGAGGCAAAGTTATTAAAAGAGAAAGAAAAAAGGAACTGCACCTTTAGTTCAAGCTTCAAACAAGACAAAATTGATTAAGAGTCACGAGATTAGCTTGGTTGTAGCCATTTCCATATTCTTACAGAAATCAGCTGTTGCCTCTTTCGTTACACTTTTTATTCTAAAATCTACTTAAAACTTAAGAGACCAGTAACTATTAGCCTGGCAGTATTAGTAAGTCACTGCAATTAGAAGCCCTGTAGCTAGGATTTGTCGTAGAGTTGCCACTGAAGTAAACAGAAAGAATTAAATAGTTTAGAAGACAAACACAACAAAATCACAGCTGGAAGTTGGAAGAATTAATTTGTTCTCTAGGTTTATTCAGTTATTCCTGATAGGGCAAACAGTTAAGTCTTAAATGGCTTCTTGAGTTGATTGTTGGCCTGTCCTGCCTTGGCTTCCTTAATTGCAAATAAGTAATCACGTGTATTTGTCATTGTCAGGGCCAATTAACGTGCAGAAAATGCCTAGAAATCATTAATTATAAAAGGTATTATAAGAAGCAAATAATTATTACAAAATTGATGGAAGTACTTTCAGAAGCAGTGGTACTAGTCTGAAAGCTAGGATGGGATGAGCTTTCTTTATTCCTAGTCCTGGAGCACAACCTAGATTAGATTGCAGCTGGAGAAAGCAAGGTGAGCTGTTCACACACTAATCTTGCTGCAAAGAGCAGTGATCTGGAGTGTTGGCCCTTCAGTGTGTGCATAACTCTTGCAAAATTGGTGAGTCAGAGGAGGCACTTACTCCATCTGGCAATGGCAGCAGTGGACCTGGAAGCCATGATTGCCAAGTCACCTGAGCAGGAGTGAACAAAACCAAAAAATATCCCCCAGATCATGAAAAGAAGTTGAAAGAGATACGATGTCTCTGCTTTTTGCTTCTCCTGATCCTGAGAGAAAGGGAGCACATAAGAGGGAGAGTGATAAAAGAAGGATGGTGATCAAATGAACTTGGGGAATCATGTTTTTTGAAAATCTGAGGAAATATGAGATTGAGAGACCTGGATCTGGCGACTCAGGTTCCTGAATCTGTCATTTCTCTCATCTCAATTGCTTCTTTTCTTGGACCTCTTTTTTTCTCCTTCCTTCCAAATCCCCGTAAATTAAGCAGTTCATTCCTTTTGCAAGATCATCGTACATTATATTCCAACCAGTGTATTGCCCTCATTCACAAGTTAAGAGGGTACTTCATGTAAGAAGTTTATCTACAGGGCCTTGGATCCACAGAGACCTTAAGTGAAGGTCTGAAGTCATTATGATGCTGAAGAAGATGAAAAGTATTATTGAAAGTAGCTGTCGTACTTTGATCGCAGGAATTTTGGAAATAAGCCATCTGCAGAGATTCCTGACAGCCATCATTCTGAGCCAATACAACCAACACATTTGCAGAATGAGCTGAATTTCACCAATAGTTCTAAGGGCAATGTAGGTGGAAAGCAGTATGAGTCAATCCCTCAAGGTATAACTCCTCTTCCTGCTCCTTCAGTACTGTATGCACAACCTCAGTCAATTAATAGTCCTGTCCTGTCTTTCCCAGCACATCAGAAATCTGTGCTTTCTGAAGTTAACTCTGTCTGACTCTTGTCCGCCTTAGAATAAGCCAGCAATTTTTGGGTGCTCTAGAGGGAACACTGTACAGTCACCTTTTTGTCCTCAGAACAGCTTCCCTGACAAAGGGCCCTGTTAAAAGAAATGAACAGATTCAGAAAACAGTCACTTCTTCTTACAAGTGCTTTATAATAAAGCCTTATACTTCAAGGCCCTTTGAGTACGAGTTTGAAAGTCCTAAACTTTCAAACCCATAATCTCTGGGCAAGCAAAGCTTAACATAAAACAAAGTTGCAATCAAAATCTCCAAATCCTCCTTAACCAATTTTGAAAGTGCACAGTTCATTGCAGCCTCCTGAGTTTGACATTGGAATGGATGTCTCCACTATAGAGGTCTGATAAGCCTAATATCAACCAAATAACGTTAATGCTGTGCCTAAAGCCATTCCCGTTAGCCCTTCACCACTTGAGGGTGAGAAGTTAGACAATGGACACAGCGTTGCAGCTACAGCAAGAGGTGTAATTAGCAGCAATGGCAGTCTATTGAGCTTCATAGAGACTGGAGTTAATATTGTTATACCACAAGGATATACATTCCAGATAAACATATTTCAGTCTGCAAAGACAGCAGTACATTACTACCTTTGGACAAAGAGAAAGGTCTTTGCCCCTTAGTAATGTGTGGTCCTCAAGGACTAAAATTTCTGATGCTGTTGGAGCTGCATCTGCCATATTGTGACCACAAAACCTGGAAGAAATGTCTCTTTCTGGGGATCCAGACTATCTTGTTGGAGCAACTTCTGTCTCGGTCCTAATGGACCGCTTACAAATATTAAGTTAGCTGACTGAGTAAGTAAAGTGAAACTGAGATGGACCTTACATACAGACTGAACCACTCTATTTCAAGGCCAGAAAGAGAAGCTTGTGAGTGCAAATTCAGAAATCATTGAAAAACGAACCATTTCTTTAAAATTTCCTGATTTTGGAAGTTTGACTCGCCATTTTCTTTGTCCCATTTCTTTAAGTAAGCCATATGAAGGCCTCATCCTGAACGTGCAGTGGGGCCATATGTTCAGGGACCCTGCTTTTCCCATCTTGTCTTGATGATCTGCAACCTCCAATATAAGCCTTCCCTGCTATATACTAGTCAGTCACGAAGACGGTAAGTAATGATGCCACAGCAGTATAGTACCACAAGTAAGACAGCATTATACCTTGTTTGAAGATTGAAGAGGTATTATTAGAGTAGTTGCACGTATTATTGAGGCTGAGATAGCAGTCAGTTTGTTCTGTCTTACTACCTATTCTTGTAACTTTCATTTGGACTCATTCTAGTTGGTCCATATCTTTCCTGAAGTTCAGTATTCAGACAGGTTGTGGTTTTCCTCCATAGGCTTTGCACAGAGGAACATATTATCTACTTGTTCTGCCAGGAATAATTGTTAAGACACTCCTGTATACCTGTCTTTCTCAAGCAAACTGTCTTGTAACACATGCTTATCTCATGATCCTCTTAGGGTTCCTGATCATTTTCTGCAGAATTCTTGCTCAGTAGGCTGTTCTTCATTCTGTATTTCAGCAGATAGTCATCTCCTGCCTTGGTATAATACTATCCATTTGCCTTTAATGAATTCCATCTTCCTAGATCAAGAAAACTTGAATTCTAAATCAGTCCTCAAACATTTTTCAGCTCTTGTCTTTCTCTCTTTTATTGTCTGTACTACTGAATATAGACCCAGGATAGATTGTCTACAGAACTTTCTCCATGCGTTTTATACAGAATTCATTTGATAATCCTTCTGTTCCAGTGTCAAACTGAAACCTTATGATGGATCCCATGTCACTGCTGTAATGACTATGAGTGGTCTGCTCTTCATTCCTCAGTTCTTTCTATATCATTCTTCATTTCTGTAACCTGCATATCTGCAAGGAGAAAGACCAATATCATGAGAGTGAATTCCTGCTCTAGCAGTGCATATTTTTATGCCCACCTTTCTCCCAAATCACAAAATGTTTGAAAAGTAACATCAAGTTTCAACTGCCATGGCAAAACAAAAGAAGCGTAGGTTTTTGGAATAGCTGAAACATGGATTAATTAAAAAACTTAATGTACTAGTGGTTTCTGTTGTAGAAAGATTGGGTTTTAAAGGTATCTGCAGCTGCATGGTAGTATGTATGTACCAATACATGGAAACCATCTTAATTTCCATTCCTGTTCTATCAATAAATACATATTTTCTTCTCCATATTACCTAATCTTTCCACTTACATACTCTTGCTGCCTTCATGTCCCGGAATCTATTCCTATTGGAAAGAATGCAGTCCATTGTGGTCTTTGTGTAGGCAAAATTCCATTTAAAAATTTTACTGGGAGAAGACACTAAACATGCATGTGCACACATGAAGAAACACATTCATCGTGTTTAAATTTTTATTTCATTATGAATATTTGTTTTAATTATGGAATTTATTATATTTCATTATGAAATATTTATTTCACTATGCTGCTCTCTTGCCTTTTTAGGCAGCAAAGGACTATATGTGCCATCCAGTGTATTATGTCAACTACATCAGATATAATTTTTTTAATAGTCTTTTCCTGATGATATGCAGTTGTCTGATGTGATGTTTTTGTATTGCATTGGTTTGACATTTGGGCAGAGAGGACTAGACAAACTTCAGATGTCCTTTGCAACCTCAGTTATTCTGATTCTAGATGTAGTTACGAAATTTACTTGATATTAGTATAAACGATTTTTTCATGTGTATCTCAAACCAAGTACTTCTGTGAATTATAAGGAGAGCATTATCTGACTCAGTCTCTGAAAGGAAAAATAATTCCAGGACAAAGAGAACTTGAACATAAATGACAGATTTATCTACTTTAATTTGTTTTCAGCAGAGAATTTCATAGCTCAGAAGTGGGCCAGGTTCCAAGATACTCTCCAGGATGTTTACTTTTAATATTTGATATAAATATGTACTGAGGATATATTTCAGACATTTTCAAAGATAAGAATATGCATGTCAATAAATCTGGAAGCTAAGAAGTATCCAATAGAGTATCACATAGTTGACAAGAGTGTGCTTTATATTAATGATTCTTAAAGAATCTTTTCAGTATGGTTTCTCTGCTATAAATTTCATACAACATGACTGCAAATATTTTTGTATTGCTGATTATATTAGATAAGGAGCTCGTTTAAAGGAATGCATATCTGCATGATATTGCTGTTAACTGCATCTCACTCAAAAGCTGATATGCCAATACTAATATTCTGTCTCTTTCCCTTGTTGCCACAAAATTTTCAGTTATCTGAGTGGAATTTTTTTGAAGAGTAGAACTATGATATTAAAGACTCATTGGGTTTAGTGATATGATTTGAAAAGAATATTTAGCATAATTGTCAAAGTGAAGACCAGTGCCATTTGCTAGTGCATTGCATCAGATCCATCACTATCCTCCAGCTGCTTTACGCTGGATTTGATTCATAGGCAGGAATTTTAATTGGGTGTTTCTGCTAAGTCAAATAAGCTAGGAATGAGCTTGTGCTGCAGAAATACCATGGCTAACAGGAACAAAATCTTTAATTTTCTCACATAGTGAAAACTAACGTTTGCTTGAGACAGTGATAAATGAAGCCTTACCTCAGCGCTCCTGCTCAGCGTTATGAGAGCAAGATCATGCCAAAAACGTTTGGTTTCTTTTATGACAATTATAAATACTTCTTGTGGTAATTGATTTTCTTCTCTTACCAGATTATTCATTATTGGTGTTCTTGGGGAGGGGCTCAGACTTCATGTTTGTGGTCTTGGGCTCAGGTAAGAGTTTTGGGTGGGGGTAGAGGTAGGAGTTAGGAAATAGTCTTAGGGTTAGTGATCAGAGTTAGGGTAACAGCTTAACAACTGTGGTCTTGCAATTGATGTTGAATCACTCCTACAGCCACAAAATCACCCTTTCTTGTTGGCCCATCTCCGTCACACCCTCCCTGTCTTCACATGCCAGCCTGAAGCTCCTGCCTACTCAAGTGCTGAAGCATGAGGACCCCCAAGATCCCCGTCACCCCCATCTCTGCCTCAGGGGCCCAGTTCACCTCTTTGTCCCCTGCCCACCTCTTAGGCACCCTTTGGGGGTGAGGGATGGGGGTTGTGCCAAGAGATTGTGGTAGGCAGTTAGGGTGTTGGCTGGGGGGAAGAGTCAGGAGTAGCAGTGATGGCTAGGGTTTGGGTTAGGGACGAAAATTTAAGACTAGAGACCAGGGCAAGTGTTTTGGATGAGGATAAAATAAAGGGTTAGGGACTTGGGCTTTGGCTTTGTCATAGGGTTTGGTGTTAGGGATTAGAGAAGGATGCTGAGGTAAGGGTTAGAGGTGGACTTTGGGTTAGTGGCCAGAGTTAGGGTAAGGGCCTAACAAATGTGTCCTCACAATCACTGTACTGACTACATATCCATCACTTTAATTGCCAAGAAAAATAATAAAAAAAAAATTTAAAGAAAGAGTCAGGAGTGCCCCAGCAGCAAGAAAGGCCAACGGCCTTCTGGGCTGTATTAGGAGGAGCGTTACCAGCATGTTGAGGCAGGTGATCCTTTCCCTCTATTACGCACTGGTGACACCACCAGTGTCCTGAAGTACTAGGTCCAGTTCTGGTCTCCCCAATACAAGAGGCATAGACAACATATCAGAGAGAGTCCAGTGAAGGGCCTCAAGTATGATTATGGGGCTGGAGCATCTCTCCTGTGAGGAGAGGCTGAGAGAGTTGGAACTGTTCAGCCTGGAGCAGAGGTGGCTTAGGGGGATCTTATCTATTTGTCTAAATGCCTGACAGGAGGGTGTAAAGATGACAGAGCCAGATGCTTCTTGGGGATGCCTGGGGAGCGGGCACAAACTGAAATATAGGAAATTCCATCCAAATATAAGAAAACACCAAACTGACCCTACTTGGAGCAGAGGGATTGGACTAGTTCTCTAGAGGATCCTGACAACCTCAAGTGTTCTGTGGTTTATAAGGAAATTATTTGCATCATTTTTTTGTTTTATTTTTGCTACCAGAAGCATCAAGGACCATGGTCAAGCATGACTAAGTTGTGCATCTCATTCATGCATGGTTGCAATTTCCTGTTTTTCACAAAATCCTGAGAAGTCCTCTGCAATCCTGAGAAGGAGAAAAAAGATCCTAGCCCAAGTTTACAGATTTTACAACATAAGGCAGTAACTCAGTGTCCCAAAAGAGTGTTCAGTGGTGATGTTCAGAGTTCACCTGCTGTTTGCTAGATCTAATGTGCGACATGAGGAAAATAAATTGCCTCATTACTTACTCCTCTCAGGAGAAAAGTTACAGGATCTCTTAGATTGTGTGCTACTCAGGGTGCTCTTAAAGTGATATGTTTTATACATTATTTGGATTTCATAACTCAGGATTTTCTAGCAAATAATCAGAGCGCTAATTTTAATTAGAGGAAAATGCAGACTTAGAATGAGTATAAGGAAAGTCATCTATTTGTGTGCAAAATTTTTCAAGGTGACACTGACAACAACAGTTGCTTTCACAAAGGGAACATGATATTCTGCAAGTTTAATTTATCACTTGCAGTGGGGTATGTAGTTTACTTTTGGGAATATTGTCCTCTGAGTCTCCTGTGGCTAGGAGGTCAGCATTGTCTCTGACCTCCTGCCTGTTCTGTTTGACTGAAAGACTTTTCTGCTTTGCTTTTTTTGTCACTGTTGTTAAGTCTTTTCTAGCACTTCAAACCTGATCTCCCATCCTTCCCCTGCAATGCAGAGTGTAGTTTATAATCAGCCGTGTCACAGAGAAGTAGTGAGGCTGTTAGGGATGTGTCACATTTTCACCCTAACACCACCCTAGTCTTTCAAAGCGCTCTGATCCTTTAGTTATTTTTCTTTTCCCTTCTGTCCTCCCAAACATCAACATCTGTGAAGTTAGTGTATGGTTTCACTGAGTCTTAGATACTAAACAAGATTTTGATATTTCATATAAATAGTTTTATTGTATGATGCACAGTAAGGTAATGTGAAATACTGATATGTATCCCCAGTATTGTTGTTTTGACATTTTGCACAGATTAATAATCTTAACTGCTCTGTGTAGAGTTTTCATGGTGATGACTTAAGAAATATTTGAACATTACAGCAATTAAGGAATATATGTACATTGCAGTATGACCTAGAGTGGTTTTGATACTTTTGGAAGAGTTATTTTTAAAAGACACTATCACTTCACAAAGATTTATATTTATTGTGCTAACACATTTACATATATGCATTTTATTTAATTATTAATAAATTAATATATTGTGAGGATCCATTTTGGTTTTATTTCTCTTACTATTTTAATTTACATCTCTAAACATAAGAATTTTTTTATGTTTCACCATGATACTGTCACAGAATCACAGAATCACAGAATTGTAGTGGTTGAAAGGGACCTCGGAGATCATCGAGTCCAACCACAAAAAAAAAAAAAACATAAAAAAAAAATTAAAAATCCCCCATAACTATAAAAAACATAAAAAACCCCATGTCATAACTGCATATAAAAACATGCAAAAATAATCAGTCTTTCAGACCATGTGACAGCGACAAATCTGGTGATGGGGAGTTTCAGGCAATATTATAGCATAAATGAAGAAGAAGAAAAAAATAGTAGCAAATAAGTAGCAATTGCTTCATGGGCAGTTAAAGCAGGATAACGTCTAGTTGCAATTCACTCTGGCTCCATCAGTCTCCTGCTAGAATTTTGTTCTGGTTTGGAGACAAAGTAAAAACCAAAGTTGAAAAGAAAAGCTACTTTATGAATCCAATTTAATACCTTCTGACATTGGCAGACAGGCTCATTAATTTCAATGGGTGTTGGATCAGGGCATAGATCTTGAAGCCTAAACTTATTTTTCCAAAAATAGATTACATTCTTATTTCTTCATTATGTCCTAGTTTAAAGTCCCTTGAATCAGACTATTAACAAAATATTGTCCTATCTCAGAAAATAATACAGATAAAACTAGAATTTCACTCAACGCTCACATAGTGCTTTCCCTCTTCAAAGCACTTTAGAAACACTGATTAATCATAACATTAATTAAATGACTATATTTTTTTAAATTCAGTCTTCCAAAAGCTCTATTCTCTGCAGGGAGCAGGGAAGAGGATAGCAAGGGACTAAAACCAGCTCCAGTAATCAGAAAACTTAGCCTGCAGCAATTAAACTGAGGAATCACTTCCCTCTGCAGAATATTTTTTACTTTGGGGTAGTGGAAAGATGAAAGAAAAGATGACAGTGCAATCCAGTGAGAAATAGATGTGTTGGTATGTAAAGGATCTGATTAATTAGAAATATTCGCACTACCTGGGTAGGCTAACAACTCCTTTCCATGCCTCTTCCAGTTTGTATACTAGGCAGGAAATGTAAACAAAATGAATTTAAAAGGAAATTATTTGAGCGAGTGCCCACATGGACTCTGTCCATTCTGGGTATAAAACCTAAGCATGCAAGATCAAATTCTTTGGGTCCACAAACAGTAAAGCCTGGGTCTGTCATTTTTGTTCCCAGCCAACCTAGCAAAGCTAAGACTGCAAAGGAAGCAGCCAAAGCCACCGCCAAAATCCTTTTTTCTGGCCAGAGGAGGGGGAACAATGGAAGAACAATAATATCTGTGGGTCTGTGACAGCTTACCTTAAAAAATGTTGCTTTCTTTGCTGTTGTGGGTGACAAATGGAAGATTATTGGTTGAGGTCTGGCTCCTTCTGTGGACTTAGTAACTTTGGCGTATCAGGTCAACAGTTAGGCTCGTCAAGCTGGATTTGAGCTGACTCATTTTCATAGTCCCAGTGTGGGTGAGACAGTCAACCCATTAGCTCTTCCTCCTCTTCCCAAAGAAGTGTAAGTCACAGCATGCACCCTGAGTTGGGCTGCCTGTGTTTGATGGTTGGTTTGCCTCCCCAGCATGAGAGGGGATAGAGATTGCTCAGCTGATGTATGGATTAACATTCAAAGTAGAAGCCACCCACTGTGATGGGTGAGAGGTGCTGTTAAGAAACAGAAACTCCATTTGGCCATAGTACCCATAAATCTATTTCTGTACTAATTTTCTGGCTGTTCTGATGCAAACATCTACTCTCCTAAAGGAAAGCTAGTTTCTCTAGAAATCCAGTTTTCTGTAGCAGCACACATCCCGTGACAACTGCCAAAAAGACAGTAATTTTGGTAACTAGATCAGATGAAGGAGGCAGAGACATGCATCAGGGTCTCAATACACTGCTCTAGTTTCGGCACTAGATCCGATGCAGCCAGTTGAAGTACTTCTTCATGCAAAGTGTAGATATAGATTGAGCCTTTAAAGCATGTGTTGGGACAGATATGCTGTATGAATTAGCAGTTTAGGGCTAACTAAAGAGTCCTGAAAGTTCTTTAAGCTCTAAATCTTAAGACAACTGCTAATGTAAAGCCTGAATGCTTGCAGTCTTGTTGGGTGAGAGAAATGCAGACTATGAAGGTATTCCTTTGAGAGAGGAGCAAAATCAGCTTTAGGAATAAAAGTAGATTAAATAGACAATGGTCTGTGAAACTGGAGATACACAAAAGAGACAAGAGTAGTTGAGAGCAATAGCTTTTAAATACAGTATTTTCAAGTCTAAAATCTATGCTTGTAAGCTAGGTAAAATTTCCATTAGTTCAGAATATTAAACAGCAGGAGGCTGGCAGGGGTCATGGGTATGCAGGGGTGTGACAGAAACAGCATCTATCTGAGCATCAAAATGAAGGTGTTCAAACCAATATGAGGAGAAAATGAAAAAGCTTGGCAGACAGGGCAGATGCAGAGATACAAACCTAAATATCAGACAGGCAAGAGATGGCAAAGGAACATGAAAGCTTCGTGGTTAAGACCCAAAGAGCTGAGGTGGTACAGCTCAAGGAAGAAAAAATATCAGCCATGTAAGAGAGGGGAGAGGGTGAAGTCCTGAGAAGGTGAGTTGAAAGCAAGAAAAATGATCAAGCAGAGAAAGGCAGGAAATACATGAAATTGAAAAGTTGCGTTTCTGGAATTGGAGAAGCTGAAGGAGCAAGGTGGCTGGGTTAAAATGCTGCTACAGAAAAGAAAATCTATGAAGGATCATGGATCTGAGAAAACAATTTCCTGAAAAGCAGTGATTGCATTGCACCCAGTTGTGATTTCCCATGGCATGTTCAGGGTGAAAATACCAAAATGCTTCTCTTTTGTCTCTATTCAATACTACTGGCTTATATACATACTACTCTTCCATACTACTACCCTGTTCTGGCCATACCCTTTGTCATTCCTAGTTCTCATGCCATACCTTTCTCTTGCAAAATATAGAACCATAGGACCACCATCTTTAATCTTTTTTAAAAGACAAAAGCTTCTATATCAGTTACTCTCTTCAATATTTAATTCTTGTACAGCAAATCTCAATTGACATTGCCAACACAGATAGTGGTGGTTCACGTACTTTCATCGCTTTATGGAAGTTTGAGGGTTTCTTCCCTGAAAATGTAAAGGATGACTATTCCTGCTCCCTGAAGGGCTTTATGTGCTATGCTACCTATGGCTGAATCTATTCTTGATAAAAAAGATTTTTTAAAAAGAAAACCAATGAATGGCAAGTCACATACAATGCATCAGGGAAGATATTGTTCCTCTTTGTCATGGTCCATACTGAATACCAATCTTCTATCTTGAAATCTTGCTGCCTGTCATCAGAGGTGGTGGAAAAGTGAAAAGTACATATCATTTTTCTGAGGGAAAGAGGGAATCTGAGACCTCCACCTGATCTTTTGTTCTGTCTCAGCAGCCATCAGCAAAGTGCACCTGGGTGCTTAGGGGCACAGGAGGGCATGTGTGTGAAACATTCTTTATTCTTTCTTTCTTCTCCTAAAGTAATTTATCTCCACACAGTCTTAAAATTTAAGTTCAAATAAACTTGCAAAAGGTAAAAACTGGCATTGTTCTCTAGCTCAAAGCATTCATTATCCCAACTTAATTGGCAGGCTAGGCTTTATGTGAAGCAGGTAAAGCAGTGGCTCCAGCCCACGAGTTTTGAGGTGCTTACGCAAACCAGTCTAATTTAACTCATCATTCATTTCCATTCAAATGATTGACCTGAGTTGATAGTTTTTGGATAGGGATAAGTACAGTACTGTAGTCAGTTAACACTATGTAGTGAAATGTTGTTATATCTGTTTACTTTGAAGTGCCAGAGATCACAACTGTTTGTGCACATCACTAACATAAGAATGCTCTGTGGTCTGACTCCCTCTTACGGGCTTGGGTACCTAAAAACATTTTTGGCCAAACACTGGGAGTGAGATTCAGGTGCCTAATATAAGCATTAAACATTAAAGACTGTAGGGCATCCTGCCTTGTCTTCACCTGCTAGTCCGGGAGGCTGTGTCTCTTCCATAGGTCTTCTAACTCTGTGCAGACATCTCAGATATCTAAGGGCATTTGAAACTGTGTTAGCCCCCCTGTGTTTGGATACACGAATTGCCTCCACCATACCTAAAAAATGGTTTTGACTTTCCTAAATCCCAAACTGATCCAAAATCCTCTGTTCTGTGACACTTGTTCAAAGTGGTGGAGCCCATGCTTTTTGGGTACATGCTTTTCACTCGTACTGCTCAGGGCTTTTTTCTACTTTTCTCATCCAGTCTTTCTTCATGCACAGTGGTCTTAGGAGCTTGAAACTGATCTGTTGTGATGAGCATCATCACAGACCATTAGCTGGCACTTGTCTGGCTATGTGGGTTTGACAGTAGCCACTGCATTTGAGTTGCTTAAATCTGCCCTGTCACCAGCTTAAGTCATGTCAAACCAGAAGGCACCAGACAAAGGGAGAGTAGCTGTATACAAACTGTAGTGACTTGCAGTTCCTTCAAATGCAATGTACACTGCAGTCGGCAATGCTAGAGACTGTATTATGGGGAAGGGTGCATAGAAAAGTCACTGGCTCAGTCATTGCAGTGGAAAGCTTGCCTGGAGGTACTTACACCATTCAGTGCTGAGCGAGAGGACATCAAACTTTGGGGTTGCTAATCACCCTTATTTCAGGGTCTTCTGAAACTGAGGTCCTCCTTTATAAACCAACATTGCCATGGTAGATCATTTCTCGTTCTTGTGTCACAGCTTTCCTGGTGCCTCCTAAAGTCTGAGGAATAATCATCTACTCACAGGGACAAGTGTATCTCAACCTCAGTACTGCAACCTTTCTTGTTTTCAAAAATATAACTTCTTCCATCCACTGCTTTTGCTGCTGTCTCAACAGCTCTGGCATTACGCTGCTTCATCTTCTTCCCACAAAAAACTACACGTTTGGCTCTAAGACCCAGACTGACAACATTTCTTACCTCTTTACCTATTTTGCCTTTAAAATTTGAGGTAGTTTTTCCTCCTCAAGTGTTTCAGTGACAGAAGAGAATCTCCCTATGAAAACTAACAAATCTTTACCCTCCTAAATTACGTAGAATTCACAGTGGCTCTGATGCCTTCCAAATACCTTTTACTGCCTAGACAGTCTGAGTACAGAATTTGCTGCATATTGTACTAAGCATAATCATTTTGGGGGGCTCTTACACTCCACTCTTGCACCTCAGTATGTACTGAATATTTCCAGTGTTCAGAGAAGAGCAGTGTTCCTCTGTTACAATGACACCTGGACTCTGAAGGGCACTTTCATGTCCTACACTAGTGCCAATAATGATTATCAATTACACCTTAAAACAACAGTATCTGACAAGAGAAAGCACGGTGCACAAATGAACTCTTTATTCAATGCAGTAGTGGTGTTTCTGCCACTGCTATCATGTGATGAATACGCTCTAATTTATTACACTGTTAGTTGAATATACTGGCTCATGATTAAAATTTGTTCCATCCAAATTAAGTAGACAGTTTTGGCACATTTATTAAATAATGATTGAAAGCAATAATAAAAGCTCTCTCAGTAATATTCTTTTCAAAGAAAAGGCTTTGAAATACTTAAGTTGAACGGTTCTAAAGGATGGTGAAAATGCTCAAAACCATGTATGTCTGGAAATTTAAGTAAAGCACACATGTTCAAACCAAGAGAGAAAAATTCGTATGTGTCATCCACTGATAGTCCTGGAGCATTGAAACAAAATTAGGTGTCATTTTGCTATTTTGATATTGTCTACCTACAACATGTGAATTAATGGGTGTCTTTGAGGGGAAAAAATCTTGATGTGTTACTTTTATTAGAACAAGCCCTACCTCTAGGACACGGTTCTGAGTTTGAATTAATATCTGTTTGAGGTTTCTTGTGGTTTCAGTAGGTTCATTTTCCTAGTCTTGTTCTCTAAAACTAGGAACCATGCCACAACTATTTAATAAATGTGCCATTATGTCAAAGTCATTTTTCAGAGATGAGTGAAAATGGAAATGAAGTCAATGGGGTTACAACAGCAGTGAATTTGTCTCAAGGCAATAGTAGGGAAATATTTCTGGAAGTGGAACCTTATCTGTGATAATTTTGCTCCTGTTAAATCTACCGGAAGAATAGTTTACTCTAAGTTTGCTCTGAAGGCAAAATCTTTCTTAGGACATCTATCAGTTTGATCCTATGAAGGAAAAAGTTTCCTGAATTGAGTAACAAGCCATGTAGTAAAGTGCTAATGAGATTTTACCATGCAAAGGAAAAGATGGTAAGTCTGCATTGTTTAAATGTTTAATAAGCAAACCTTATCATCTTACAGTCAAGGACTTAATGTATGGTGATAGGTGAATCCTACTCTCAATATAAAACAGTGATAAAAGTCTTGTCTTAGAAAAGTAATTTCAAAATATGTAGTGTCAGAAAAATGCTGTCCCGAACACCTACAGGACAATGCTTTTCCTATGACATGCCCCCCAGTTTATGAGTATTTAATGTCTGTCTGCCTTTCTTTATGAATGAAATGGAACAAGTAAGTACTACTTCTTTTTTCTTGCCAAACTGGTGGCTATGTTTAATCACATTACATAAATCCTTTTTAAAAGCATCAAATCAGTTTTTGATCTTGCAATTTGTAATGTGCGTTGTGAGTCTTCTGGCACTTTCTATCCAAAGGCTAAATATGCTTCAATTCTTAGGAAAAAAAAACAACAATCAAGCAAACAAAAAACCACAAACAAAACAGCCCAGAATGTATTTTAGTTTAAATATGCAGTAGATTAAGAATTGAATAGAGCTGGAATTACTACAGTCAGAATAAAGGACGCTGTACTGTCCTGCTGTTGTACATTATCTATAAAAGTTCTAGTTTACTGTTTTGAAATGTTTGATACTGGTTTGATCTTCCCATGCCTAACTTAGGTTTCACAGCAGAAACATTAGAACTGTTGAGCATCAACATGTCCAGAATGCTTATACCATGTTTGATGGCTTTCATTTTAGTTTTCCTGCTCTCCAAAACCTTTATTTCTTGTAAGAAGCATCTTGTTTGTCTAGGCATGTGTACTGGCATGGGTACTATTGCCTGGAATACTAGGCCAGTTTGAGGAAAGGATTCTGCTTTGGGCAGCTATCCGAATTTCCTTATACCCAACGCTAAGGGACACAGTTTTTGGATGCTAAGGGGAAAATCACTGACATCTGCTTCCACCAGGGGACTGAGATGGTGAGATGCTCTGTTGCACTTTAAGTGAAGTATGAAAGGAAAAAGGAATGTTGGTCTGTTCTGGATGTGTGTATGGGGTAAAGCAGAAAGTCCTATTGATCTGGTTTATCTAGTTGTACTTACTCGTGACCTGTAGCAGACACTGCACTAGAAGGGTAAAAGCTACAGCAAATCATGGTTTATTTTATTTTTTTGATACACAAGCTTAATTTATTATATGCTACAGCCTGAAGTAATCACCGTAAATGATAAGCAACTATTAATGTGTTCCTGTTAGACAGAACAAATAGATACAGATGTAAATAGCATTTCAGGCTGTTCTTGACAGTGTTTCATATATGTGTGGGGAAAAAAAAGATTTTCCCTTTGCTCAAGCAAACCATTTCGAAAGATAAAGTGGTATTAAACTCTGTACTGCGTCTGATATTAATAATATTGCTGAAATATTATTTCATTATTGCTAATAATGAAAATGACCAATTAAATATTGAGTGCTAAGAAATAAAAATGTTTGAGAACAAGATTTCAGTTTGTATTACAGCACACCGGTGAGATTCAAATCCTACTGTACACATTTTGTTGATCTTGTTATTTTTTTTATAATCAGGAGTATTTTTACATGATACAGAGTGAGTAGTTTCTAAGATCTCACATTACCACAAAATCTATTTGATAACCTTTAAGTTTAACATTTCAATAGAGAGGTTTTAGTTTTTATCTGTACAATGAATATTCTGTTCCAAATGATTGGCTGTATTTCTACCACAGCAGGCAAAATTGTGAGTAATAAAAATAGTTTAACATTTTATAGATAGAAGATGTGATTTTCCTCTTACCTCTGCTTTCAAATATGGACACAAACAACTAAACCTATGAATTCAGAAATAAGATTTTTAATAAGTACTTATAAAGAGTAATTGATCAGAACTTTTTTAATTTATCAAAAATAACTGATTAAATTATCATATTATATACAATAATCATACCTGATTATTCAATTCATAAAATGTGATGTCGATTAGATTCCTAATTATATTTATTTTTCCCAATTTTCGTGTCCTTTTCATCCTGTGTGATACACTCTCATGGTGATTGCTGTATGCAAATTCCTAGCACAGCTGTACTGGAGGTGATTTGGAGTTGTTTCACTGACCTCAGCAACAACTCCATCAAGTCCTCGCCCTCTCTGATCTTGTCTTCATCACACTGAAGTATTGAGCTGCCATTTTACCACAGTGACCCTCTTGAACTGGTGTGAGGCTTCTCATATGTCTGTGCTAGTGCTAATCCCACACATATATATTTGTAGTGTGTATAAATATATAAATTCTCAGAAGCTGCTCTTATGTTCTTTTCACAAGCGCTACATGACTTTCGGGCACAATTTTGCCAAAAAAAAACTCTTTATTCATTTAAACATGAAAAAAAATATAATAATCAACAGAACTTATTGTTCATGTCTTCAGTTCAATACAACTATTTTAAAAATTCATTGCACCCTTTCGTTTTAGGAGATTTTTAGTTCTAGAATTTAGTGTTATATAAAATAATCTGTAACTAGCAGACAGGAATAGATGTCAAAAGCGCTTCCTTTTTGGTCGGTACCCCTGCACACAACTAAGGATGTGTAGAAGAGTGCAATGTCATTTCTTAGCACTAAATTAGCAATAGTCATAGAAACACTAATAAACCCAGTTATAGTACTGCATGTAGCATAGAATTATTCTTGATTAATGAAACTGGTCCTTCAGAGAACATGTTTTCACAAATAATAACAATGTCACTGGGTTTGCATTCACTGTAGTGTTTTTAACAACTGCTGCTCAATTTGTTTGTAGTAACTTATGAGTTGTGTCGTGGGAGAGGACGACTTGATAAGCTCTGTAAATTGTGGTATTCTGGTTACCTTTCTACATATACTTGACGTGTACTGTCATCATTTCATTCTCATGAGGTGGGCATGAGGTAGCCCATATCTGAAGTCTCTAACTGGTGTAATGTGGAAATATTAAAAGTCCACAATGTGTGAAATGCTTGAACATGCAATTGTATAAATGTGGCTTGCTCCAAAGTAGTATCAGTAGCCAATTAGATCACATGCAATGATGCAAATGGTGCTAATAGTCTTGCGTGTTTTCCCTGTACTTCTTCACCATCACCCTTTATTACTGTATCTTCTGAATTCTCCCTTCATTTTCTTTCAACAAAGGCAAGTATGCCATGAGGGATCTGGTCCACCGACTGCCAGGCGCTAACAACAGCAACAGCTCAGCGAGCAAGGCCATGTCTGATGACACCGTTACTGCCATTTGCTGCACTCTGCATGAAGTCATCACTAAAAACATGGAGAATGCCAAGGCCTTACGAGACGCAGGCGGCATTGAGAAACTGGTTGGCATATCTAAGAGTAAAGGAGACAAGTATGTTTTGCAAATCCCCTTGCACCTTTTTTAACTTCTCCAGTAGTTATTACTAGTCCTGAATGTGTTTCCCTCTTCTGTGTAATCGTGAGTTGAATTCTTTAGTTTCATCAGAAATCATATGCCCAGTGTGAAAGGTGACAAGAAACAGAGAATACAAGTAGCAAAAGTTTCTGCTATGGTTTATTTTTGATGTACTATCAGCAGTGCATGGAGTGCACTGCATGTGCAGTTTAAGGAAGAGTGATTACCTACAGTAACCACCACCTCTAAGCGCTTCCAGAAGATCCTGATAAGCATAGGGACCAGAGCTGTTGGATTGCACCCTGCAGCAGGGGTGATATGCAGGTGGAGGGATCCTGTGAGAGGAAGGGACCTCACTGTAGCTCTGTTACTGCTCCTCTTGCTCTCGGAGTGAAGAATGTAAAGTGACTGTCCCTCTTCACAGCACCCTTTTCCCTGCCACCAGCTTGGTGGTAGGGTGGGGCATAGTAGAAAAATGGATCCATGGATTTTCCTAACACCATGCTTCTGAGGGAGCATTAGGATACCTGCAGGTACTTTGTTAGGCACCAGAACATGCAAAAATCTTACAAAAACTGTGACATTTTCCAAGCAGCTATGGTTTCATCTTGTCTGTTTTCCTGTGTACGCACTCTTCATGAAGAGTTCACTCTTTATCCTTCTTTTGCCTGAAACAGATAGCGTGGTTCTCATATTTGTCAACCTGCAGAAGTATAGTGCAATGGGACTTTGGCAGTTTGAAAACAAAAAGCCTTCACTGTAGTGTACAAAACCCATCAGTCCACCTACTCGAAGCTGTCATCACACAGCCTACTGCAGCATCAGAGCTCTAAAAGAGCCCCACAAAGCCAGGCCACAACCTGAAGGAAAGATTTATGCACCCTACATTTGGTATGAGAACTTATGCTCACCTACGTGATCGGAGCATTGCCAATATACTTTAATCACATTTCTTTTCCTCTATTGTCACCCTTTTCTTTTCATACCAAATTCATTATTGAAACATTCTCACATTCTAATTGTAAAGGCTAAAAAGTAGTAGTGTAACAAAATATGTGGTTCCAGTTGTGGAAGCTCCCCATACTCTGATGATTTATTTGTATTTACATTTTTTATTATTATTAAATCTACATCAAATATACTGATATTGCAAGCAGGCTCATATGCATTTCTCTTAAGTTGAGTGCTTCTTTGCTCATAATAATGTGTTTGTCTACCTGTTCATTATCTGGTAGAGGTTATTAATACCTATTGAGTCTGGAATTTTCCAATTATCATGGGCAGTTTTAGGAGGATCCAAGGGTATAATTCCCTAAGTGTTCCTCACAACTGTGAAAAACATATCTATGTTGAATGAAAGTATTTAGTCCAGGCAGTGTTCAGTAATTCCAAAATCCCCTCGCAAATCATGATATATATCACTTTTCTCAAGTACTCTGAGTTGCAGTCCTATGTTATTACTGTTCCAGGTTACACAGTTCTAGAACGAGAAAGCCTGTCATCTCATAGTGCTATAAATGTCCATCTTAAGTGGAAGTTCAGTTTTTTCAGCTCACAGAAGTGTTAGTATTATGCACCATTACTTTGGTTTGGTTTCTTATAGATAATCCACTTGCTGGTTGTTAGACTAATAGCAAATTCTGACGTGCTCACTTTAATACAGTAAAACACTTCAGTATGAATTTATTTTGTCCAGTGTGAAGAGTCTGCATCTACAAGTGCAGGATACCAGCTTGGCCATGCATCCTGCTATGTATCAGTGCCAGGAGTTTGGGGCTAGCCCCACTAGCCTTTGGAACACGCCCAGGGTTTGAGCACTTTCCCTCTGTGATGGGAGAACTGGTGTTCTAAAAGTCATATTGGCCAAGCCCATGTTGGCTTTCCATAGTTCCTGTTTCTCCTCAGTACTCACAGCAAGGATGGTGTGGCTACTTTCCTGCTTGCTCCATGCTACCAGCACCCAACTATCCAGTACAGCTGGGAGTACAATAAAAACAATTATGCTTGAAAAAGGTTTATCAAATTCCAATTTATTCACCAATTACTCATCTATTGCTGTACTCAGGTGAGAAATGGAAGAAAAGGAGAAAAAAAAGCACCAAATAAATTACTAGGAAAATACTGTATAAGTTTTTTGAATCAGTTGTGTCATGAACATTGCTTCATCAGCTCGAGTGTCAGCCTACCAGTAGTCCTCCGAGGTGACAGGATGTACCAGAGTATAACCCTGAGAAGATTTCATGCCCATACCTGTAACTTATGCTGCTGGTTTTCTGGTTTCTCTTTGGTTTTGCAATACATAGGCCTTTTCTGAGTAAAACACGAATCACCTCAGTGACTGCCTCCATCAGGCCTCACTCCAAGCTTTGGCCTTTGCAAGGTTTTCTAGCACTCTGCTGCTTTATGTATGTTACTGGTACAGCACAGTGTATGCGCCTTCAATGGTCTGAATTATCTTCCTGGTCCTTTTCTATTTGACCCTTTTTCACTGAGCTGAATACATACTGATTAATTTTTTTTTTCAGATTTTTTTTTTAATGTTACATATCCCAAGAGGAATATATGACTCCCAAATGATTGTTACAATAGTTTAGAACTTCGTTCAAAACCTTTCTGAAGAAAAAGTCCATGTGAGGTTGGTTTTCAACATGACATTACATTGCCATCATTAAAGGGTAATGATATAAGTAAAACACAAGTTCTAATTTGGATTCCTAATGAAATTTGTCCTGACTTTTTGTAAACAGTCTTATTTCTGCATCTTGACTCTGCACTTCAAAAACTGTGCTCATCACCCATCTACAGTGGGGTTTTTTGGCCACTGCTAAGAGGCTCTTAATGTGTTGAGCCACTCTGTCATGAGTTGAAGTTTGGCGGCTTATGGAGAAAGAATCTCTGGCTCTAACTTCTTGTCCTTTATGCCAAAAGTTGCAGCCAGGACAACTTAGATGTACATAATCCGGTTAGGTCCTCAACGATTTTGCCAGTTGCTGCCTCTCCCATTCCTCCTCTTATGCTCTCAGCATGAATCCTTGTTCTCAGTGTGCTGAGGAACACACATTTTGCTCCTCACCGAATAATTAGTACTACAGAAATAGCATGTATTGCCCTTGCTTAAAAACACATTGGTCTCCAAGATGCCAACCAAAGATCTTATGGTACATTTAAAACACAGCTTTAATTGTGGGTTTAAATCCATGGCAGTGCATTTGAAAATTGGGATGAATGGAGTCTGGTAATTAACAGTCTCTTTCTGACTCTTTCTTTCTCTCTCTCTCCCTTTTTAATATATGTGTGTAACAGGCATTCGCCAAAAGTGGTGAAAGCAGCATCTCAGGTCCTCAATAGTATGTGGCAGTACAGAGACCTGAGAAGTCTCTACAAGAAGGTAAGGCTTGGGTTTTTTCTAGATTTGTCATCTTTCATGTGGTTACACAAATTTGGGGGCTGAGAGACTTTAGACCAAAACATTTATATGAACTGGAAATTCACCTAGAGTTTAAAATTTCAGATACTTGGAGCTATGGGTTTTTCCCTTTTTTATACTTTCACCATGGAAATACCTTTTGATTATAATTGTACTTTTGATTTAAATATGTGTGGTGGTGAAAAGGAAATGTGAATTTGATTTTCAAAAGAATTTATACAGAAAGTGCTGGATCTGACAGCCCTGGAGAGTGAAGTTCTCTGTTCATAGAACAAACCTATGCAAGCTCTCCTACTGTGCTGTACCTTCTTACACCTCCCCACTCTGTCCTGAAGAGATTACTGGATTTCCAGCCCTTCAGCTCCCAAATTTCCTCATGAGTTTGTAAACAAGAATATCTGAAGGAGTGGTGCTTAGGGACCAGTTACATGTGGAGCTGGGCTGAAACCTGATAGCTTCACTTCCAATCGGCCGGTATGCTTGGTTTTCAGTCTATGGAGTCTATAGTACCATACCATTCCCACAGGCCTGCTAATCCCTTAAAAATGAATCACAGTACAGTAATATGATCCTGTGAAACAACATCGAATATAGTTTTTAGAACTAAGTGTCTGCTTAGTAAATGGCAATGTTTAAAGTAATTCTTGCTGAATATTCCCAAACTTATACGAGTATCAGCCTGCAGATTTAGTTCTCAGAGGTCTTCTTGCTTCATGGAATTTCACAGCTGGTCTAATTGATACTTGTATTTGTAATCTCAGCAAAGAGAGCTAAAACTTCATATGGCACAAAAGTTTAGGTCCTAGTTAAGAGCGAGGCATAAGAATTGTGAAATAGGGAAGGTTCACAGCAGCATAGTCCGTGCTGTGTATTTTGCACAAGCAAAGAACTTAGTTATGCACCAAATCTCAAACTGGCAGAAGCTGACCTGCTGTTCGAAATGCTGTTCTGTTGCTTGCTTCAGCCCTGCTTGTGTCAAGTCTGAGGAGGAAGGAAGGTGATAACTGAGTTTCTCCCATTGTACGCTTCCAGTATTTTCAGTCATCCATGGCAGCCCGCAGCCCTAGGGATCCCACGTGCAAAGACATTCCAAGTAACGAGCTGGTACTCAACTGCCCCATTAAGAGGTGGGAACAAACATGAGCTGGTGCAGGCTTTTCTTGACTCAAGACAGTAACTGACTGGGAGTGTGCAGAGCCTGACTTCTGTGCGTGTGGGTGGCTGTGCTGTAGAGCCTGAACTTTATTGCACCCTAGTCTCTTTGAGGTTCTTACAACGTATGGCTCATTTCCAGCCTTCTGTTTGAACATATATATATGCGGTGATGGAAAAGCTGTTTCTGGGGTTGCTCCGTGCATGAGGTAGTCTATATGATGTATGGCTTCTGAGTATACTGCTATCTAAAGGGCATTCTGTCAGTTGCCAGTGTGAATGCCTGTAATGTACTTACACGCTAAGCTTGGGTACTAAGTACCTTGAATGCTTAAAATAAACTTTCTGTGGCCACAAATACGTACTTGAGGTATGGAAAATAGGGCAGGCTAGCCTTTGAGGTAGCTTCCAGGACACTCATTACATACACCGATAAATATTGTATAAATGCAATTACTTTTAATCAAAATGTTTATATAGTTCATTTAAGATATTCCTGTTTATTAAAAAACATACAGTGATCTTTAATATTTAAGGTCCATAATATTTACTGAACTTGCCAATAGTAGGCTGACTGTTATGCTGGCTGGCTGAGTTTCACCACTGTTGCGAAGATAATGGTTTTATGATAAGAAAAGCAGAAAAAGTTTTCAGTAGACTAGTATTCAGCTAGTTATGTCAATGCAATTTTTATTTTGTTCCATTAAAACATATATACTAGTAAAAATAAGTAAACATACAGTAGACAGCATAATATGATCAGCACTTTGCAGTATCTTGCACTTACACAGCCTTTTTGAAATGCAGGTAAATCCCATTGCATAACCAGCGGCAATCTCTTCCTGTGTACTGAAGTATCTATACAATTACTTTCAAAGAATTGGTGGCCTACAGAGAGGCACAATTTTGTATTGTAATACAAGGAAATTACAAGCATCACATCATATTTAAGAAAAAGCAGCAGTACTTACCTTACTGTTTGAGAGAAAGCGTAAGCAGATAGTTTGAATTGTGGTATATTTTAGAGATACATGTTTACAGTAGAGTAGGTAAGGAGGGGTAAAAAGATTAGAAGGATTATCCTCTTTATTAACAATGAAAGAGGGCAATATATATTTACTGCGGATACAGCAGTAGTCGATACATGTAGTCTGAATATGACTGTATCAGCAGAAACATGAAAACCTCATTCACTCTGCTAATTTTGTTCAACGTTAGAGGAATCACCCCCTAGCTGGCAGAATATAAACCACACTGACAGAAAATCCATCCAGAGTTGGTGTGGATTGGTGTGGTCACCTAATGAATTCCCACACCGGTGAAGGCCCACAAGCCAAGAAGTAGGTAGGCACAATTTCCCACCTGCAGCACTGCCCAATGAACCCCTGGCTGGGAAGTGGGAGGAAGCACAGGAGTCAGAAAGAGGTTCCCCACCTGCTGCCGGTAGCAGGGCTGCCCTGAGCAGGGTATGTGCAATGCTTCCTGCAACCTCCCTCCCATCGTGGGTGACCAAGGTCTTCAGCTTTAACCAAGGCTAGAACAGTAATGGACCTCTGAAGTGAAATCTAAATTAAGCAGCCTCTAAAGACACTGTCTAAGTCAGCTATTGCATGAAAAATAGCACAAATTTAAGATTTCAGGGTGCCAGCTTCAGCTATGTTGCTTACATAGTGTGCACAACTTTCATTGTGCCCTTCAGTGTCTGACAGATACTTCCTGTTCCTCTGGTCTGCTCAAAGTCAAAAACTGCAGCAGCAACTGCCACAACTTGGTTAGCTTCACTGGCCAAATCCACCAATATACCCTGTCTCGAGGTCATAGTATATCTGGCTAAGGATACAAATATTATCTTTTGACAACACAAAAATTTAAGGGCCTACCCATCTGTCTTATTCTGAAAAATGCAAAATTATTCCACAAGTCACTGAGGGAGAAAGTACAGAAAATTAAATCTAATAAGCCAAGTTAAACTAGTGATGTAAGTTGTTTCTGGAAAAAGAGTTTTGGGCTAGCCCATGTGCTGTGTTTAAAAAGAAAGGCAGAGCAGATGGACAGAAAAAACCCTGCAAATAGCCTTTTATTCTCTAGAAGGCATCCTCAGGTGGACACTGGCAGTAGAACGATGGGTAGATTTCCAACTTTTTACAGGTTGAGCTGCAACTCAAGGAAGAGAAGGGGGCAATGGCTTTCTTGTCTCAGTTTCCACTTGTAAAGCTCTGGAAGTCCACGGTACCTTACACACTGTGTTTGCAGAGCTATGTCGCATCCCGTACCCTCCACTGCCAGGTTCCGTCTGCGCACTAACATTTCTAGTTCATAGCTATGCTGTGGCTGTAGGGGGACACGTAGACTTGTTAGGCTGGGCTGGCATGGAAAAGGCACAGAAAGCAAATCGTCAGCGTTCAGATCTGTGAGTGAGGAGACAAGTGTTTACGACCCGTTATGGGCTTGTGCCTAAAATGAAAAAGAAGGTTTCACTCCCTGTTATGGAGTGAAAATCCTCATGCAGTCCAACAAGAAAAGGTTGTAAAATGCATAAAGGTTTCCGGTCCTAAAACTACAGAAAAAAAAAACTTGACAGACCAAGAGAAAGCAATGACTTTAGTGTGGAAATGAAGGAGTTGTCAGACATCCCAGAAGTTTAACTTGCAGTTATTCATCTTGGAAAAGTTCACAGGAAATACTGATCAGCTTGCTGAAACAGAAATCTAATCTGAAAAAAATCCCACCAGGAGGAAAACAAGGTTCAGGTTAATTCCCATATAAACAATATTTAGATCATGTCATGTGATTATTTTCTAAATACTACTAAAGCTTATCAAGTAAAAAGAGGTGATCATCACAATTTTTCATCAGTAGATGGAATATTATCTTCCAAAGAAGCACCTTAGTGTCTCATTTTCAAATGTCTTTGTTCTCTACAAATAAGACTTACATTTTCATAAATGATCATTTATCTGCCTCTATTCCATGCATCTGTTCTGAAATACTTAAAATATGATTTGCAAAAGTGCTTAGTGGTGACATGGTCCCATTGCCCATAGCTCCATGGACAGGTCCAGCACTTACAAAAAACAGGTAGAAGAGCTATCCCACTTATCCCTGTGCTTCAAACTCATTGTACATCCCTCTTCCTCAAGTATCTTGTACAATCAGCTGTAGAATTAAGTGCTGCTCACAGTCTTCAGAGAGAGGTCCTGTCGCAGTTATGCTTGGCCACCTAAGCAAGGTGAAGGAGCTAATACGGTGATTCTTTAAGGACAACTATTTCTAAGTGAAGAACACTGGACCCCAAGCCAATCTCTAGGATGTTAGCTGTTTGAAGATTTGGGGATACCTTGGAAAATACAGATGTGATTGTAAGAGAACAGACTATCATTAGCTCATAAACTCTCATCTTTCTCAATATTCAAGAAAATAATCAACTACTCTTAAACACAGATAGCTTGTTAAATTACATGAGGAAATTTGAGCAAAAGGGTTGTGCTAAATGAGCTTAACATGAAAGAAAATTTATTAGCTAAAACCAAGCTTCAATTAACATTAAGTATGTGTAATATTAAAGATCTGGAGGTACTGCCAGGAAGAATATGTTTTCTATTAATTGGTTTTCTTTGCCTAAACACTTAGGCTCCAACAAAATATGTTTATATTCTGTCATTATGTTTACACTTACTCTGTCTTCCAGTGTATAAGTAGATATCACAATGAATTTGTAGAAATTATTTTTCTTTTCCATTTATTAACATAGGTTTCTGTTCTGCATGGAGTAATAGAAATGTTTGTCCTATTCTATATAGGTCTATACCTGCCACATGAATAAAAATGCAACCAATTATTTGAAAACAAGGAAGCTGTAAAAGGCAGTCGTCCTTCAGGGTGTAGTGTGCCATTTACAACAGGGAGAATATTGTGGTAGGCATTTAATGAAGTCACAGGACTCACTGATGATAGCCTTGTCCATCATTGGCTAGAAAAGATATTTCGAATTGCCTGAAGCCTTAAAAGCAGTTAAGCCAGTCCAGATCTAGAAGAGGATTTTCTTTTAATGTGACTTACAGAGTAGTAAAATAAGAAGGTCCTTTATCGCTAAATGCTCCATGAAAATTGTCAGCAATAAACTTCAAAACTCTAGTCAAGGAGTTTTAGAATATAAAGTTCTTTCAAATAAAATATAGCTAATCACTCTCTTAAAAATGTTAATTACATCATGCTATAATGTAGACTTGGAATACATCATTGGGATTTTCATCTGGTGAGGTTGTCGCCAGTCAGACATTCCCCAAAAAGGTTCTGTCTTTAGGTTAAATTTGCCTAGTGAAAAGGTCTGTGCAGAATTTAAACTGTACATTAATGATCTAAATTCCAAGTCCAGAACATAATAGTTCCTCAAAGAAGTGGCTTGAGTTGAGAGAACTATTTATGTGCTCCTATTTTCATGAGCTTATGTGTTTTGCAGTGCTGATCTTTCCGTGGGGCTTAATTTGTTTTTATACAATTGGAAATGCCTTGTTAAGGTTAATATGTCACCTTTTTAGAAAAAGAATGGATTAATTTAAGGTAAACACCCCCCACTGTAATATAAAGCTAGATTATCATTATAGAGAAGGCGTTGTCTGGAGCCCATTTTTATATTAACTATGAAAATGCAAGTGCCTGATTACTAAGTAATTGACTGATTGATTGATTTATGGCAGTGGGCGGCCCCAAGCTTCAGTGTGACTGATGACAGAGGATTTTCACCAACCCACCTCTCTGGGTCATGGCACGCTCAACATACTCTCTCCCAGAGCCAAGAAACCAGAGTCTATTCCCCAACCCAGGTATTCTGGCTGTCAGCTGACCAGCGTTGAATTGTTCTGTTTCATGCATATACTGACATTGGCACACAAAGGAGTTCTGCAGGAGCATTTGAATCAAAAGTAACAAAGCCTTTATATATTTTAAAATTATATCATTTCATTTACTGAACCCTGTCGTAGGTTCTAGATGGAAAGAGTCTCGCTTTATTTAGGAGAGTGGTCCCATTCATTTCAGCCGTGTGAGGAAGGTATGCAGAGTTTTACTCTCTCCAAGTACCTTACATTACATTCAGCTCCCTGACAAGCTTTCTAGCATTTCTGTAGTCTCTTGTTTGATTGTCTGAACCTTTCAAACAGAAAGGCAGTTATTGATAAGCACTATGTTGCAACAGCAGATTAAATTTATCAGGGATTTGGCTTTCTTTTTTTTGGCCCAATGGCATCTCTAATTAAAAAGCAATAGCTGCTTATTTCAGCAAGGGGATCCCAGGTAAACTAGGCAATATAGACAAATCGATGTCCAGGAGTCAATTAAGTTCTTTAAATGCTAATTTTCAAAATCTCTATTAATAAGAGTAATGGAGATTTCCTTCTGCCATAAGTACACTTGATGAGAATTGGTGCGACTAGGCATTTTTAAATTAGAGGCACTATTTAATTTAGATACTAAAATTCCACTTTTTTAACCAAGTGTAGTATTTTGGTTTCCTCCTAATATATTTTTTTTTCATAATAAAATGTGACTGGCATTATTTCAAAAGCAAAATACCTTCTACATAAGCAAACATTCAAGTAAATCCATGGAGAAACCTTTATATATGTCTATATCTGTGTATTATTTCTGATAAAATATTTCGACAAAATAGGAATTTGCATGGTTTTCTGGTCACACAGTAGTGCTATTTCTTTCCATTTCTTTTTTTTTTTTCTACTACGTTTGCCTGGTAGAGAGGAGACATCAGAGAAGGTCTCGCTTAAATACTTTAGACATAAACATCTTTCAGTGTTTGGGTAAATCCCTTTAATCTTTAGCTAACGGGAATATGATTTTTAAGCAACCAGCATTTTATCATCTGATATATGACATTACTTTCTTTTGTTAATCAGGAATTAAGCAAATTCCTAAATTGATTTTAAATAAAGCAAATGTGGAAATTTTCTGTGGAATTAACATATTCAAGCCTTTTTAAAGGATCATCTGTGTAATTTTAGAAGATAGAGATTCTATAAGCAATACAGAAAAAAAAATAGTCTTCAAATATATACTTTCTTTTTTTTTTCTGCATGTTTCGGTCTTTCTTCCCTAAAAACATGTTATTTGCATTCAAGTGAGCATTTTAAATTTGGCTTTTTATCAAATGACAATCTTGTTAAATATTCAATCGTGAAAGTGTCATTGGTTTCAGAACTATAGAAAAAGTTGACATTAGTGATTTTTTGTGTGTATTGAGTTATTATTAATTCTATATTTTATGCTGTATATTAGTTTCCAGTGTTCATGTAAGATAAGCTTGCCTTTCCCAATGCACATGCAAATATGAATTATTTCTTCATTAAAGCAAAGGCATATTTTCTATTATGCAGGAAATAACATGTAGTAGCTGCAGATCAAAGAATAATTACTTAAACGTTTTACGCTTTTTCTTAGAGACAAAAAGTGAGGAATGATATGTTAGTCTGGAATTTTGTTTTTCTTTTTACCTTGATGCTACTTTTTTCAACATAATTAGCACTAGGCAGCATCACTGTATAGTATAAACTTATCATTTAACTTACCTTCTTTTTTGACTGCATATGCCTTCCCAGAGATTATTTTTTTAAGAATCATTCAAAACCTTGACTCATAAATTTTAACATTTGTAGCTTTTTCATTGCCAGTTGCCTGCTTAAATAATATCCTATTTATCTGTACACGTCATGAGCAAAATCATGAAGCCTAAATACCAAATTGTGCAAATCAATTGAGCTGACCTATAAAGATAAACATTTTGGCCTATGCAGAACTATCTAGAAGTATTCGCATATGGGAAAAATGATGTATAAACTGTTGTTGATTTTTTTAAAAAAAAAGAGAAACATTTATGTCTAAAATATTACAAAATACTAAGTCAAACTGAATGTTATTTCAGTTTTATATTTATGCAAATAATTGTAATTTCACTTGTGCAGTCAAGTAGATCGTGTTCTGATTTTCCTAGCTTATGTGTCATATCAAGTAATATTTTTCCAGTTCCTTCTAACTTCCCTTGAGTTTATTAATAGTATCAGACAATGCTAGAAAGAGAAAGGATAGTCATTATAACTTTTTTTTGTTATACACGACCTAAAGAGGATAGAAAATCCAAAATACTAGTGTACTTACTTATATGACAGTGACAACACATGAGTTCCAAAATTTGTGTTTCTGTATCAGTTGTTAGAGGGAGATGTTTTCAAATGTTTTGTGCTTCTGAATTCCATCATTTACATATAATAAATTTAATTTGTTTTCATCATTTTGCCTTTTACATAGTTAAATTCTTTGTGATACTCTCAACAAAAGTTTATTTACTATGCAGTGTCATCTAACATTCCTTTAGTCGTGTTTCTGTTACTTCAGTATTTCTGTTTCTTTCCAAAATGTTTTCCATGTTTACTATCATATTTAAAATATTAGCAGTAATATATATATGATGACTAAGCACAATTAAAGCCAAACTAATGGCCTTTTTTTGCGCTCCTTGCAAATACTTGTATGTCTGTGTGATGATGTATCTGCATTTTTGCTGGTAAATATCTATATATCATAGAGTTGGAACAGACCTTAAAGATCATCGGGTTCCAACCTCTCTGCCATGGGCAGGGACACCTCCCACTATAGATGTATACACAAATGGGAGTGTGTGTATGTAAAACATACACATGACACAACATGGGCCTAGAAGACGTGTCTTTAAGCATGATGTCTGAACAAAGAGAGCTTGGGAATTCCTAAAGGAAATAATTTTAATGGTTTGAGCTAATCATAGGAGCTGCAGCTATGTTTCATTGTTGCTTTTCTGGTGAGGGCCTTGGAGGCACGATAGTCCTTTCCTTTAACATTCAGCATTATAGCAAGAGGTAATTCAACAACTAGGTTTAGCAGTAATTCTTCTAAATAATCACTATGAGATGTGTGGAAGCTGATACCATTCTCATTCAAAGCCAGTGAGACTCAAGTGATGCTAAACAAATAAGAAAAGAATCTAAGTTGGTCCAAACAGTTCTCTAGGATGAGCCATATATATGATGCTAAATCATTCTCAGCATTGATAGAGGGTCTCATGGTAAGCTCTAACTGACTTATGTGGGAACCACTAGGTATTTTTCACCTAAAAACCCAAGTCCATTTTAAGGTTACTAAGTACAGAATTAGAAGAGAGAAATTTAATCTCGTAGTTGTGTAAAGTCTGTCTCTACAGTACTCCACCTTTTGAACTACTCTGAAGAAAAGAAAATTTAAAATGCAGCCCAGGAGTCAGTATCTTTGACTTAGAGACTTCTTTCCGAAGGGATTTGTATAACTGAAGTTTCTGAAATATCCTTAGGGTAGAGGTATGAGTAGGCATCCAAAATCTGGAGGATTATGCGTAAGCAGAAGGTCACATTTACAAAATTTTTCTTCCCAAAGTACAGTACCTCAGAATAAAAGTTGATTTTGATACTTGAATACAAAGTAGATACCTAAGAAAATTATCTTCATGCCTTTTGGGACTGGGAACATTTTTAGTCAACTTAAATAATATATTATATTTTTAAAACAAATATAAAAAGCATTGATTAACGGCAAAAAAAGTTTATCTGGATTCAGAGGTACAATACTGAAAGAATACAAAAGTCTTTCTAAAGATTTTCAAAAGTCTTTTAAAGATACATGCTACGAGAAACTATTTTTAGTTTATGTCAGTCTTTCTCTCCAAAATTCGTTCAAGGAACATGATTTCTACTATTCAAAACTAAGTAACATTTATCATTAACTTGTGTGCTTGATGTTTGCATATCTAGATGCAGACACAGGTAAAAGCACACATATAGAAAAGAGTATGGGTAAGAAACTCAGTTTCTCCCAACAAATTAGAACCAGTATGTTGGATGGCTGCTCATAGTTTTGCAAATTAATCGAATCAGTATAACTTTTAGTAGCAGCACAGAGGCGACAGAAATCAAATTGCATTTATTATTATGGCAATCAGAGCATGTTGTCTTTTCAGAGATAAATAGTCTAGCTGTGATGGTCTGCTGCATAACACTGGGCATCTTTTGCTGATGTTCCTCTGCATTACTGTCCTTAAGCTATCATAATCCTCATTCTTCTTCGTCCTGTAGGGAGATTAAAACTGTTTAATGTGAGCAGTACATGGAAATTCAATCAAAGTTTGATGAAATATTAAGCTGGTGCATCAATATCCTTCTTTCAGTTCTTTGATGTTCTATGTGATCTAATAATGGGTGTGGAAAAAATTACTGGGAAGTCCTTCTCATTTCTTTCCTCTTCTCTTCCTAAAACTGCTTACAGAATTCAAAAATGGCCTAAATATGTCTGCCATTTCAGACTCAAAGAAAGAAACCTCTCTTTGAAAGGAGTTTCTTTTGTACTGTGTATGCTTTGTTCTGAATTGTTTTACTTCATTTGCTAGCTGAAACTGTTCATCTTGATAAAAGAACTATACCTTCTTCTTCCTGCAGAAAGTAAAAGTGAAAAGTTTCACTGGTTGTTTCCCAATTGCTTTTTTCACTTTTAATTTTACAAAGTGCTTTAGAGAAAGTTTTGGTTCCTCTAAAATGAGAGCTGTACACTTTGGTGCAATTGTGTGTTCCTGTTTGAGTTAACAGTACTAGAGCTCTTACTTCCCGAATCAAAAACTCTTACTGGTATTTCAGTAAAAAAGAATATGTAATTATCATTATTAATGTCTAAATGTGTTGTGAAGTACATGTTCAAAGCAGCATATCCTTAAAACTCATACAGCTTAGCAATAATCACTGGGATCTCTAACCCTCTGGTTTAACAGTATTTCTGCAAGAACTTTAGACCTAAACCCAAGAACAGCATGAGTTTATCTAGTGATTCTTCCAAATGGACACTAATTCCTTGTTTGTGAGGCAGCTATACATTTGAATAAAATGTTTTCAGTTAGTGTGTGCTGCTCTTCAGGAAGCTGAAAGTCCTAATGGCTCTTGATCACAATCAGTGATTTATGATTTATGATTTTTTTCCATGTTTTACATTCACAGGTATAATAGGAGAGTTGTATTTAGTTGATTTTATGATTTAATGCATGCAAAGTAAGAGTAAGTGGTGTTGAATAGTTTCTATTTTTTGTAAGGACCTTGACCATAAAGTTATATTTGTCCTGCCCCTGAGATTTTGTGGCCAAGAGCCAGAGTTTGCATTTCTAGGGCATAAATATGTTAAGATAGGCAAAAGTGCGTTACTGGAATGAAAATGATAATGCAAGTCAAAAAATATTGTAAATACTTTCTTGGGTACAATTTTTTTTTTTGTGCATACAAGATACAAGCAAAAATAGTTCTTTGTGATTCTAACAATTTAAATTACATCTTATATACCTTATGCAGGGGAATATAGAAGAACAGAAATTCCAACTAAAGGGCCAAATACTCCCTTTATTTCCTCTAAAGTATATTAAAACAATTTTATTTCTCTTTAAGAGGCAAAGTGGTGCTTTGAAAAATGAATTTATTTCATTTTATTGCAGTGTTTTGAAAGGTTTATTATTTATCTGCATATAACCTCAGCAAAATGAATAATGAACTGTGCCGTATCTGAAGTCTTGTCCTTCATGCTTTGCCTCACATACGATTCCCTTTTCTTATAGCTATTTTATTCATCAGATTAGGTCTTGTCATCTTTGCAGCTCACACAACAGGAAATCAATAATTAATTATAGATAGGTAAAGCAATGCCTCAGTGATTTCCCAAAATGTACCAGACTTGTGCTAAATAAAACAACCAGGGATAGTTACCTAGCTGTTTCTCCCTCAGTTAGATTTGGCAAGTAATTAACATATCTCCCTTATCACACATACCCTTTAACATGTGTTTCTTCTAGCTAAAATCAAGGGATGAGATGTAAAATTAGGGTAGAAGGTATGTGATTAGAAGATGATAACACTGCAGACACACAAAAAAGCATTTGAAAAAGACAAAACTGGACAAGGTCATCTGTGATGATATTTTGGAAAAAAAAATAGGTGATTGTGTCAGAAGAATATGGTCCTTTAGGCTCTGCGATGACAAGAGAAAAAGAGGGAGAGAAAATATTCCAAATGATTTTGGGGTGGACCACTGATAATAGAAGAATAATGTCTTTGCTTTCAGAGAAACAGAGATGGAGGCTGGGAGGTACACATCTCATTTCAAAAAGAATGGGCTTAACCACTGATTCTGAAAATGTCACTTTAAAGAGCCTCCAGAAAACTTAATAATCCTCATCCAGTGCCAGCCAGTTTTTCTGTGGTTAATGACTGACTGGGAGCCTTTTTTTAAGTTGCATACTCCCCTAAATACGTACTTGTCTTTCAGCTTCTTAGGCAACTGAACTTCCACTGCATCTGGAATGCAGACACTTAGAAGCAAAAGCCATTGAAATTTAGAGTAAAAAGGAGAGAAGTACTGCACATAGTAGGAAAGGAGGCTGAAGCAGTGCATGTGTGTGTCACTCAGCCGTGCCAGCCAAGGACCAGCAAGTGGGGCAGTCCACAGCCATCGGGCACTAAGGCAGGGACCGAGAGCCCCCAGGAGAGATAGCTGTTCTGATGGCAGCTCTGCCACCCAGCTGGCTTGGTCCTTCCCTGACTCACTCAGCCACCACTGTTCTTTGCCTTGGCTCAAGTGATGGCCCTGGTGCTCCCCGGGGGGGGTCTCCATCCTCGGTTATATCTCTGCAAGGAAGGAATGAGTGGCATTCCTCCCAGGCTCCCACGATGGCACATGTCATACACCCAGCATAACCTGTAACCAGTAAGTAGCTGGCATCATCATCATCAGAAGGCATGGGAAGCAAACTGTATTTTCTTTTAACCACTTCAACTAAGTGGTTGTACTGTGAGCAACACCTGCACTTTTATCCAAATTATTACAATATTTTTAAATACCCAAACTTGAATAATTTCTCTGTTTTAAGTATTTTTATGGGTTTCATTACCTGTGGAAATAGGACTGTGAACGTAAATACTAAAATCCTCAAATTAAGGTGGGCTTCTGTGATCCATGTCTTCGCTTTCTTGATTTTGAGGGCCTGGCACAAAACTCTTTGGGAGAGGAGAAGAGACGGGAGAATTGGAGTGAAGCATCCCTTTGTCTTTTGAAACCAGTGAAAATACTCCACATTTCCACTTGCAGACTTAAAGCAGAATCAGTTTGAAGGATTTAATACAAAGAACAATCACTGGTGTTTAAACCAGGTGAATGCTGAGATCTTCCAGGCTCAATCCCAAGTGCTCTGTTGAACAACATATCTCAATTTCCCATTTTATAAGCAAAAGACAAAATCCTAGATGTAAAAATGTCAATATACTACTTATAATTTTTCATAACTTAGCTGATGGCAGTAAAAAGCATCAGTGAAGTAGATTTATTCAGAATACATCATACCCAGGAATTCTCTGCTGGTTTTGAGTTTTCCTGGAAACAACATAAGCAAATCCAGAAAGGACAATCCTGTCAGGAATGGTTTACTGATACTGATGGTTTACTGATTTGGCTCTGTAAATTCAAAGGAAAAAAATGAAAGAACACCTTTTTTTTTTTTTTTTAATACAGATAGTTTACCTTAAACTAGTTTTTCTGGTTTTGAGGAGTATTTCTATAGTTGATGAAGTTGTAAGAATTTAGTTGAGATCCCTCTTCCAAAGTACCAAAGCACTTCAAGTACCAAGGCAGGGGCTTTTGTAGAGGACTTTTTTATTCTCTAAAAGAAGGAATCTTTCCATCTCTCTTTCAGCAGCTGACATTTCCTTGCAAGCTACTTTGATGGCACGCAGGGAGCAGTCTTGCTAGCAAACTCAGTATTCAGGTGTGTTTGTAGCCTCTGCTGCCATGGGGTTGGCAGAGGGAGAGAACTCAGACTTGGTATCTCTGTTGAGAAGCACTGGGAAATTTATTTATTCTTCCTATCATATTAAAAAAAAAAATATAGTCCCAAGTTATAAAGCCTAATGATGTGTGATGGTTGGTGAATGTTTAAACCATGGTATTTCAAAAATACCATTTAAGAGCTCTGTGAGATATATATGTACATCACCCCAACCTTGTTACCATTTTAGATTTCTCACCACAGTCAAACACACGTAACTTTCATATGCAAATGTATGTAGATAATTTGATCCACTTCTAATTTCTGTTATGTCTTATTAGCGTCATGACAACAAATTCCTGGTGAAGAATTGCCCAGACCTGTGTAAGTCTGATGAGCCTTGACTTAATTCACATCAGTTTTATCTTTTACTCTAGACAGTGTCACACTGGTGCACACCAGTCAGGATGTTTCATTTAACCTGACAGCAGTGCTTCAGCTTGTGAAAGAAGCAACACCAACAACTCCAAGCACTGTCTGGCTGAAATTCAAAGCAAGTAGATCCTACATTATGTACTTGGAGGCACTTTGCCTTCTTGCTGTATCACCTACTTCTAACACTGTGGTGGGTCTAGTTACCAATTTCTGCAAGTGGTTGCATATCAAAAGTTCCATTCCTACGGCTTACTACCATTACAGGAGCAGTTATTATTACAATTAATTCCTGGAACCAGAAAAATGCCAGCTTAGAGAAAGGAAGTAGGATGACAAAACAAGCCTGGTCCTGTGTGCTTCAAGTCATTCAGAAAAATGTCTATTAAATCAAGTCACAAGAGGATTGGGCCCAAAGCTAGAAGTAGCATGCTGGAGAGTTTGTAAATTTGGGGGAGGCAGGAATCAACATTCTCTGGAGTTTCTTAGTTTTAGCTGTTTCCTTCTTGAATTTGTTGCAGCATTTTGTTTATTCTCCCTGGTGAGATTCCTCTGCTTCCCAGAAGTTGGCTCTCCTTCTTCCTGACAGTGTTAGGAGGTCAGTGGCCAGGCATCAGGGCAGACTCTGCTCTTCAGCATTGAAAGGTGTCTGTGGGCATGCAGCTACAGTACAGTTTTTCTAAACAACTCAGTGCTTCTTAAGTTAGTATCTTCTTAACAGCTGATCTGCATAATCAGTTAGAGCGTTGGGCACGTTCTTATTTTTGCTGTGTGGCTGTTGGCACGTGAGCTGATGGGGGAGTTTCTTTCTGAGCAGATGCTATGAGGTTGTCCAGGCTGGGCACTGCGCTGAGGCTGGCAATGTCCTTCCCAACTCCACCACACATTCCTTGGCCATGTCTGTGAATCCTTCAGGCAGGAGCGCTGGTTTCCCGTTGTGTCAGCATGGTGTCAGATCCCATCAGGGCTTAATTTCATTCAGTCCTCGTAGTGTTACTGTACTACACGTGAGACAACTGTGTGTCTGATACCACCTGACTCTGCAAATCATCTCCTCAAGTCAAGGACTCCACTACCAAAGTTCTGAAAATTTGAAATTCTTATGAACACAATAGAAAACTGCTTTCTCTTTTCCCCTACATTTAAAACACAAGAATAATGTGGAAAACCCAAATTATATTTTCGTAAGATACCTCAGCAATAAGTGTTTAGTCACATGTTAGGACAGTAAGTTTAGTCATCAGGACGAAATAATTATTTCCCATGGGCCAGAAGAAATTTATTTATTTTCAAAATAACTGAAAGTTGAGCAGAGGGACAAAGGACCTGTTCACTTCTTAAGCCAAATAAAAGATGATCAGTGAGACTACAATGTCACTTTTGTTTTCTACAGTGGTTATCTATCCCCCGCCCCAAATCTAACCCTTGCAGCTTTCCCAATAACGTACTATCAGAAACATGTCCCTGCTTTAACATTTGGACTTTATGGAGTATTATTGAGGGAGAATATGTATATTCATTATAGTCAAGATACAGAGAAATGCCCAGTAGAAAATACCTTGGAAGAGGTGGTAAGGACTTACAATGGTACTTCTGTAGTCTGGTTGTTCTGTGCCCTCCTGTAGTGTGCAGTTGCCACCTATTAATTAATCATTTGCCAGTGAACAAATGCATCCATTCTGTAACAGAATTGCATTGAATTTCTTTCCAACTTGTCAGATCTTTTTGTCTTACTCTTCCTTTCCTAGATCACGTTTGTGGCTGGTAAATTGGTTTCTGAAATGCAGTCTCACACACTTTGCTTGTCAGTTAGCTTTCTTCTCTGCAGGACACTGCTATATACTGTACCTTTAAGTACCCAAATCAATTTAATTAAATTTCATTACAGGCACTAGAGCTGAAACAAACTAATGAAAGCAGCCATCACGTCAGGTGGTATTTATCTCGGCATTAAATTGAAAATGCTCCCTTTAGGCTCTTAAAAATTAGTTTCAATATTTAACGCTAATAGCTTTTGGAATTGTTGATGGGATGGTTTTAATGAATTTGTTACAAACTGTTTACCTTTCCAAGGAAAGAAGCTTGTTCCTTGCGGCAGAGGGGAGCTAAAGACAGATAACTTAAAAGTATTAGGGTTTTGAAATGCAGTGAGGTCTGGGAGCTACCTATAATGCTGTTGAAAAACATCATGAAGGTTGTCAGACAGTGACAGCAATATGCCTTGTTTAGTCAAAAGCAATGCCCAGTCACCACAATACTTGTGTTAGAGTTTATTGTTTGCCTGAGTTGTTTTATAGAGCTGATGGAGCTTGCGAACTTGAAAGTTTGTAGCAGATTTTATTTGACAACCTCTTTATAGGCACTGCTCTCAGCAGGGAGAAAAATGAAAATGTACAGGTAGGAGAAGAAGGAAAAACATCTGCCACACAGAAGGATGCTACTGTGTCAGCACCCCAGCTGCAGCTGGATTTTGCTCCCTCATTGTTGTGGCACCTTGCAATGCTGTTTCACAGGAAACAATGTTCACAAAGTACCTGTTGATATTCTGCAGAACAAAATTCTTGCTAATCCCTGTTCCTGTAGAGTCCATGGGACCGTGCAGACAACAGGGATTTATTTCATACAGTTCTGTTCAAAGCAAAGGTGCAGGTGTTGATGCAAAGATACAGATGGAATAGACAAAAGGAAGAAAGTTTTAGTGGAAGATTCAGGTCACTTCTTTCTGATGCATATGCCAGGGATTTATTTGAGGGAAGAAAGAGTGCAAAAAGGAGAGTGTCCCTGAACAAGCATCCAGATCAAAAAAACTGGAAGCCTTTCTGACTTGCAGTATGTAAGCATGGCTGATGTCCCTTTTTTGGGGTCAGACAGACAGTAATAAATAGTCTATTCCTCCTCCTTTTATCAGATCTAGGCTCTGTCCTCTTGGTATCTTCCTCTTCAACGGTTTGCTTAAAAGAAAATAAATTATCAGAAAACTATAACAGTGAATTAGAGAGTTACTGATCTGGTAAGAACTTCTGACCCCAGAGAAGGAAGAAGAAGGGAACCATTTTTCTTCAGCAGGATAAAGACATGGTCTTCTCATGTTTGCTACTTCATTTTTATAGTAGAAAAATCACAGGAGACAGGAGATCACAGTTAACAGGAGATTTTAAAATAATGTTTTGTTATTTACAGTCTTGATGTTTGGATAAGATTATTGGACTTAAGCTATTCATGGTAACTATAAACTATTAGTAATTTTTAAATATATATATTTATTATATATACAAATTATATATGTCTATATTTAAAAGTTCCTAATGACTTCAAATTTGATTTAACATTAAGAAGTTAGGGCTTTATAAATGCTTGTGTTTGCATTCTCATTGATCTTCCGAAGTTGGAGGATGCAGCTTGTGTAAAAGCTTGGCGGAAATGAAAGATTGGATGTGGAAAATTTTGGTTCAGCAAGTGGTATTAAAGATTAACTATTTCTTTTTTCCAAGTTACTCTTACTATTTTTTATTTATTAACTGTGTTTTTCTCCCTTATAATTTCTTATGTGACTGTCATGAAATATGAGATGCAGTTCAGTGAAGTGTCCTAAACATGAGTGACCTTTATGGACAAACGGTCCCTGTCATCTGTAGGGAAAGTCATGACTCTACTATGAAAGCTCTGGCCCAGTCTTCACTCTTTCTTTTGATTCCCTTTGACATTACAACTGAGACACACGCATGTTTATACAAATGCCTTATGTAAGAAGTACAGACATTCAGACTCTGTAGTTAGGTGTCACATCTGTCTATCCTAATTTACTTATAACATTTCCTTTTATATCAAGTATAAGTATCTTCTTCCCTTCTGCTGTTTTTAAAAGAGAAAGTGTCTTGCTCTTGCTGAGTTTTCTTTCTTAAAAGTTTAGTGGAAGGGGGGGTTTTAGGCCATTTTCTCCTGCAATTCCGAGCACCAGGTGCCCATGGTTTCTGTGTAGGGAAGAAAGTCAGAGAGATGCCTTGGGCAACGGCAGAGGATGGGAGGGGGTGGGATTCAGGGTTGGGTGCCTGGAGTAGCCTGAGGTAGGGGGTGGGAATATTCTTTACTATTCCAACAGAGAATTCTTTTTCTGCAATCAAGGAAAAAATTCCAGCTGTTTTTTGGTAATATTATATTGTGTTTGGTTTTATTCGGCCTTGTATTGCAAGAAAATTGTTTAGCACCGTTAGGTGGTTGACTCAATTTCCACTGAGCCCAGCAGAAAGTAGGCATTTTTGAAAGGCTTATGCCTTCAATGTGACACTGGGAAAACTGTGATACTCATAAAGACAGTTAAAATCTATCAGTACTTTAAGATACTTGAAATACTGTCCTTAATAAGAGCACTAGCAAAAGTCAATTTATTCTGTCATGATACTTCAAATTACTTTAATATCCTTTTAAAAATCTAAAGTTTGTTACTTTGGACTATTGGATTATATTATGGTACAGAAACAAAATATGAATTACAGAATCACCTAGGTTGGAAGGGACCTTTTGAGGCAGGAAAAAGATAGTAGCCCGCTTGTATAGTGAAAACACCAGAGGAAAATACTCTGTACTTAAAATGGGGAACTGTCTGGCGTTTTCACTGACTGCTGTCGCAATGTTTGATGTTGCAGGACGGATGGTCACAGTATCACTTTGTAGCCTCATCTTCAACCATAGAAAGGGATCGGCAAAGACCGTACTCTTCATCACGCACGCCCTCCATCTCTCCTGTGCGCATGTCTCCCAACAACCGCTCAGGTAAGACCAGGCTTTCAGGACTAAAGCGAAGACATACATAATCCATCACTGTCATTTTCCTTCTTTAGGCAACTTCACTTGTATCTGGATTTATTGCTAACAATGGTGGAAGGGCACAAAATACATTCTTTACTCATATTTAAATTGTCTGTTCAAAACAGGGATATTTTCTTTTCTTCGTGAAATGTTGATGGCATATTTACACCAGTTGTCATTAATTCTGTATGATCCATACAATGAGTAAACCTAAGTATCTCAGTTTATGCCACAATGTTAATCAATTTTTCTGTTCAAAAATCTGGGCATTTTCCCCTGCTTTTTCTATTGGAGAATATACCTTGGTTAGATAACACCATCCCCAGTGGAAATCTTCTAGGATGAACAGTGTAAAACAGTCAGCCTTTCAAAGTGTTTTTTATACTTGGTCAGTCAGATGCTGTCTTTTCATAGGCTTACCACAAGTTTAGGATTAAAATTGGCCAAATTAATTATTACCCTCAGCATTGTTCCATTGTTTTGTTTTCACGAAATTGTTTTGATATTTATCTAGAAGCTGCCTATTAGTCCTGCAGAACAACCACTGAGGAAATTTGAAAATGTAGCCAGAAGTGCAGTGAGAGCTGCTATTCAGTTTTCAAAATATGTCATTACACAAGTTTGTAAAGGGCTCTTGTTCCCTTTTTTCTTCTCCTAAATCTCATTTTGACTGTAAGTGCAAGGCACTTGAAATGTCTGGCCCTGATATCTTAGTTCGTTCTCTTGCCAGAACTGTCTCCTCGATTCTGTTACTCTATTGCTTAAAGAACATACTTAAAGAAATTTTGAATTAAATCTTACTGCCATCATCAGTTATCATTAAGACTGGAAAAGAAAAAATATAGTGGCTGATTCTGAAGAAAAAGGAGCCCATGTAATTACAGACCAATCAGCTTAATTTCATCCTAGAAAATTTCTGGAACAAATAATCACAATCTGAGCATCTCAAAGAGAGTAGAAAACATAAGATGCTGGTTAACTCCAGGAGTGTCTGTTTCTACATAGTAGTTTAAGTTACTGTTTGTATGGTAGCATCCATGTCACATCCAAATAGTGTTTTGATACGATTTGCTCTTATAAAATCCACTTGAATTCCTGCTACAGCATACTTAAAATGTTTTGTGGAAAGAATAGTCAATAAATTAAATCTACTGTAATCAGTAATACTCTTTCAATGAGATTTTTATAGGCAAGGTAGAGCAAGCTAACAAACAATCCAGAAAATGTCATGTGTGGTGAATACAAAAACTACCTGAAAACGATTCACAAACAGTAGATATTGCTCATTGCCAAAATGGAAGAATTCTTTGCTTGGAGTTTCCCTTGGGCCTAGTACTCTTCAGTGGTTTCATGAATGGCCCAGATAATACACAGAGAATGCCTATTATCTTTGCAGGTGACATAAACCTGGGAGAAAGTCACATACCTTGAAGGGCATTACTGGAATTCAGAGTGATCCTGAGAAATTTGAGATACCATCCAAAGGCAAAAAAAATCCAGTCCTTCACAAATAAATTATAGGGAGCAGATCTAGCTAGAGAAAATTCCTTTAGAAATGATTTAGAGATTTTTGTCAGTTGCCAACATGAATCGGGAGATGGAGAAATCAGGATATGAGGACACACTGAATGGACTGTACTTGTTTAACTCAAGAGAGACACAGGATGGGGGCAGTGGGCAGAGGTACACATCAAGCATTCAAGCACATAACAGCCAGCTGTGAAGAGGCATGGCGTGAACTTTCTTTACTTTCATAGCAGAGAGTTACAAATAATGAGCAGCAAGGAGCCAAGCTAGACATCAGGAAACAGCAGGGAAACAAAGCACTGGAACAGACTGCTTGGAGCAGTTACGTGGTCTCTGTCATTAGAAATCTTCAGTTTTAGATGAAAGCCTGTCAAGAATTATTTTGGTATGCTGGATTCTACCTTGGGGTAAAGAGCTGAAGTAAATGAACTCACAGTGTCCCATGCATCCCTAGCAATTGGTGGTAAGAAGCTTTAACTAACATAGAGAGCTCTGTCTTCTTTTCTGTGCTCTTTAAGAATAAGAGCAGGAAGCCTCTATACCACTTTGCAGTCTAATGTCAACCAATAATTTTATGTCTGCTTCCAGTAAGGACTCTAAAAGAGGGCACTTCTGGATTTTAACACTTGCCAGAAGGCAGTTGTTCTCACATGGGAGGAGAGAGGTAATTCCCACAGGGAGCAGAAAGAGATGCTTTTGTCTTTATCAGTCAATTTTGTTCAGAACACCAGAGTGCTTAAAAGCATTGCCAGCATACATGAAACAAAATGCATCCCTCTGTTAGCAACTTTTTCAAGGTTTGCATTCTCTTTTGTTCCCTATTAGATTCAAGTTGCCATTAGCTGATTGGGTAATTTATTATCATGTTTCTTTATATGTTCTGGATGATCAGCTTTAGAATTACACCACTATTGACAAGCAATTTAAAATAAGTCCCCAATTCTAACTTTCATCAGAAAAAAACATCTGTCCTGCATTTGCTCTGTAAATTCAGAGGCCTAGGCCAGCAGAATGAATCTAAACAGAATTCAACATCACTTGTACTTCCCTGCTCCTTAACTAAAACACTCAAAAGTGAAATGTTGTTTAGAGATGCTGAAAGACATAACTCATGATCAAGCTTCACAAATGAGCTTGTCTTACACTTTTTAAAGTTGGGGTTTCTTTTCCTTCTTTTTAAGCAAGGACATTTTTGAGGTTCTTTTGACATATCAACTGAGTGGAGGCAGGGGAAGGAGTATAAGCACCAGCACTGTAGTTATTTTTGTACCACTGTGCCTTCATGAGGTTCTGGGATGCTCTGCCATTCACCTTGAACTCCTTCCCCCGCCTTTCACAGCAGGGAAAATGTGTTGTATCAACCAACACCCAAATATATTGAAGTCAGTGTATTTGAAAGCCATTCTTTTTTCCTCTGCTTTTCTCTTTTTCCTGAGCATTGCAAACTCTTAAGTCTTCATGATCAGTGCCAGTGAACACCTTCACATTCTCCAGGATCAAATACAAACCCAGTTCTTCTCCCTGTCTCCTCATACTTTCTTTCTTTTATGGCCATACTACTAGTATCAGTATTGAAGGATTTAGTTTTAATGATAACTGAAAGAGCATCTGTTTTAATGGCAGTTGTTCAAACATAGGTATTTAAATACAGAGAAATTATCCAAGTCCCCGTAAGTGTTAGGCATTCTTTGCCATCTGTTTTTTATGAAAAATACCTTTCTTTTCTTTCTTTCCCCGTTAGACTCATTTAACAGTCTTTTCAATAGAAAGTAATTAACCATTTTAAGAAAAAATGGAAGTGTCTATACAAGAAAAATTTGACAAGATAAAGAAATCAAAAAGTTAAAGGGGAAGAAAAAAAAATCATTATTGTTTTACTTTTTTCTTAATGGCCATCTTAGATGTTCAGTGTAAATGAAAAAAAGTAAAATATTTGGAGTTAAAATTATGTTTGGAGTTGATTGTCCGATAAATATGTTTGTCTGTATTTGAAATAAGAGCACCTTTTCTTCCATAAAGGGGTAGTGCTTCTTCAAGCAGCTTTATGTTGGTACGGTAGCAAATATAAACTTTACTAAAATGTTTACTCTAGAGTTAAACAGTACATTCAGTTATATATGGCAAGAAAAAATAAATCCATTTTTATGATCTAGCAAGTGCCCCAGCCTCACCCCGGGAAATGATCAGCCTAAAAGAAAGAAAAACAGACTATGAATCAACCGGAACAAACGCCACATACCATGGAAATAAGGGAGAACACACTTCTAGGAAAGACACCATGACAGGTGAGATTAAGCTTGCATGGCATATTTAAAATCAGCTATGATAGATTGCTGATTTTATAAGCTTGACTTAGTGCACTAGAGAAAAGAGTCAGCCTGCTTCAGTTGATTCCACCAAAGTTTTAGCCACCTTGAGAAATAAAACTGAAGAAATATTTGATCTTAATGAATACAATGCTGTGTGAAAATGATTTGGGAAGATCATGTTTCTTCACAGAGGAAAGTGCAATTTTACATTTCAGTTTTAACTTTCATTTCAGAAGGAATAGAGTAAGTCCACCTTGTATTAACTAATGGTGTTTCTGAAGCGTGACAGTGGTTGAACATGTGCGGTTATCCCTAACATGTCTCTTTTGCAGGGAATGGCTTTTCAGGACTGGTTAGCTTATTTTGCATGTCAGTCATTCCTAGGAGATTGGGTAGCAGTTTGTGAAGTCTGTCCCTGTTACTTTCTCAGCTGGGCTGATGTAAATAGAACAATTTTCTCTGCATATGTTATGGCATCTATTGCAGGTTTCACTGAATGAAAAAGGTTTCTATCTTAGTGAGCTCATTAACCTGTTAGAACTTCAGTAATTACAGAATTTTGAGTGATTTGCCTAGTACTTCACCTCTTTGTTAATTCTCTTCTAAAACATGTGTTGCTCTCCATCACCATTGCACAGGGTTATATAACCCCTGTTGGACATTTTCGTACATTTCTACAGTGCTGAGCATCATGGTGTCCTCTCCTCCAAATGCTACTGCATGGCAAGTGAAAAATCATGGTGAGGAGTCACTCTGCGCTTTCTGAATGCCTGTTAGCTCTTCCCATGCCCTCTGCAAGGGTCTTGTTAAGAGGATGCCAGGATGGGCTGTCTTTGTGTTCCTCAGCTCTCTGGGGACACCAGTAGAATGATGATTCAAGCTTTCAAGACGGAATTTAGGATATGATGATATTCACACTACATCTACTGTATTATATCAATCAAAACCTAATGGTCAGCCTTTGAAATTGTGTGAAAATGCAATACGGAACATTAATTAGCATGAAAGTGAAAATGTGAAGAAGAGGAATGACAGTCAAGAGCATTTGGAAACCACAGAAATGAGGAGTGTCCTGAACGGCATCTGCAGTGCACCTCACGAGTTTGCAGCAGATTCAGTAAGGTACTGCATTTTATGTCTCTGTAATATTTTGAGTGTTTCATAGTCACTGCACAAGGTGGTTTTCTAAAATACTTCAGTGGTTCTTATTTGTGTGATTGTGAAGGACAGGACTGCATGTTTTCTCACCACTTCGTATGAAGAGGGAATCTGAGGAATAAGAGCAGCAGGCTGAAAAGGCAGAAACATTAGCTGTATCTGCAAGTTTAGGGAACCAAATTGTATCAGAAGGTGCACCAAAAAAGAAGAGTTTCTATGTGGAAAATAAGTATGTCCTTGCAAATAGTCTTGTCCATCTCCACACTTTAAAAATTGAGGCTTTCTTTTTCCCCACCCTTTTTCATTTTGTCTTTTTACTGTAGTGTTTTTCTTCTCCCACTCCTGTTTCCCTTGTTTCCTTTCTCTTTTGATATAATTTTCAGTTAGTGAGGTTTGTACTTCCCCAGCAACCTTTGCTCCACTTTGATTTTTGCATCGTGTTTTCCGTTAATATCTGCTTGTAATTTGTCTGTTCTTATTGATCTTTTGGGTGGGCTTTTAGTAAGGAAACTGGAAACTCAGCATCGTGCTCAGCTATCGACTGTTTTTGCAGCTACTGAGCTCAGTGAGAAAAATCAAAACCAATATCGAATTGAAAAGTTTAATAATATTTCACAATCTTACATGACTGTTGTACAAATGAATGTGAAATTAACAAATCACTTTCTCTCTCTTTCAGGTCACCAAATCTCTACTCATATGGTCCGAGCTTAAATTAAGCACTATTTTAAGAACAAAAGAAAATGACGGAAGGAATCTTACTCGTCAAAATTCAACATCAATTTTTTGTAACAGATTTGTAGCTCATAAAATAAATATTTCATGACAGAACAATATAAAATCAGTGTTCTTTATTTTAATTGTGAGACATTTTGAGTTTACTTGGATGGGTCTAATATAAGGTCATGTAGCAAGTTCATTGCAATGCCTGTATTTCATTTTGTGCATCAGACAGTGCATTGCAGCTATACATCCACAGAGCCTATGGGACTTAGATAAATGTTTTTTCAGGTTCCACCTGGCGTATACGTATTTTGAGCTGCTCTTGTATTTTGTGCCAAACTGATGTATTACACAAAGCGTTCTTTGACTTATGGATTTACACAGAATCTAGGGCCACAGATGTAGTCCCAATTTATCCAGAACTGTCTCCATGCTCTTCTCCAAAGCTCTTCTCAGTTTATAGTTCAAAAATTTTATGACCTCTTGGCTGGGACCAAAATGAAGGTTTTTTGATGGATTTTCAAAGTAGAAATGTTGGCTTTTTGCCATTGTGGAGAGTTGTCAGGAAACCTCTGGGAAAAATGGAGAGTCTATGAAATAAACAGTTTGGCTGAAGATGATAACTTATATTGATTTCACAAGGACAGCTAAAAAATAGAGGAACAATATCAAAGTTCTCATTGCCCTCTTCCTTTCACAGGTTTATGATGCCTTGTGTATTTACTGTCCATCTTCTCTGTAGAAAATAATAACCAATAATAAAATTTTACCACCTAAAGTATATTTTTAAGACAAAAACTGTTACATTCCTGTTAAAAAAATCAGGAACCATAAGTGCATGTGATAACATTATTTATGCCATGGTGTTTTCTTTCAGAACATGGAAGATAAGTTTACTGTGCACTATCATGGGACTTCTACTCCAAAGTTTCTTTTACTTTGTTAGTTCCCCTACTGAATGAATACATGCATCACAGTCTGCACCCTGTATCCTCACTTCCACCAGCAGAAACACCTTCTGATTTATTTCTTTTCGTTGTTAAGAGTCAATCATCTATACTTTTGTTATTTAAACTTACTTGCAAGTCCCTGCACATCATCTGTTACAATAGCTACAGATGCTCAGGCTACTTGAACTTATTATTACTTTAAGAAACCATAACATACTATAGCCTTTTTTCATGCCCTTAACTCATCTTTCACCTTCATGCAGGAAGGTGGCAGTGGTAGTGGCAGGTAATGATGTCTCTTAGCTGAGATTTTTGAGATACAGAAGCATTTTCCTTAACTATCTTGAACTAAATTTTAGAAAATGAAGTCCTGCTGCTTATAGCAGAGAAAGCAGGTTATGCAGTAACAGATGAGGATGACTAGCTGCGCAGCTGAGTTTTCCTTTCTTACTATCAGTCTATGTTTGTGAGGGCAAAAGGCTAGCACCTTGTTATTTCAGAGTGGCTGTAAATGTGCTCAAAATGACTACTTATAGGAACTGAAAGCTGAATGTTAAACCATAAATCAAGTGACTGGGGTATATGGGGAAGACTTTGGTCAGTAATATCTTTGTCACATAAACCACTGAGTGACATAATTTTCAAAGCTGTTGTCAGCTTTGCAGAAAACTGCTGTGGGGAACTATATGTTGGGCGTTTTTTAACCAATATCACCTTGAAAACTGAACAGGGGAAAAAAAAAAATATATATGGTTTTATGCAGTGCAGCCACAAAGTACTACAGGTTTATTGTAGTCCTCATCTTAGAACCTTAACAATTTTGCCAAGTAAGAAGTACCTCTGCAGTACTATCATGTACTAATGTTTAGGTACTGCATAAAATACACACATACACACACACTTATCACTCCTTGAATCATTTAACCTGCAGCTACAATTCTCACATCCCTGTAAAGAAGTGTGTCTGCTGGAAAATCTCCATCTCTAACTCCTTGTACCCCTTTCCCTCTCTCGCCATTTTTAAAGGAAGAGAAATTATTTCAGTAACCTTTCTTTCTTTCTGATAATTTCACGGTGATGGTACGTCTACAGCATTAACAGCAAAAATCAGGTACTAACCACACAATGTCTGTCCATTCATCTAGCTCATTCTCTCCCTTCTTTCTTTTATATTTGCTCTCTGCTTTTGGACAGCAAGAGTCAACTGCTCACTGAAGCATGGCAGAGCGGGAATGGAGTTCCCAGGGATGCCGCCTGTGTGTTCAGAAGCAGGTACTGGAGCGGGGCTGCATGCACTGCTAGCAGCTACATGGCTTGACTTACATTTCCTCCAGAGACAGAATTATCTCAGCCTCCCAGCTAGACTAAGCCAAGATTTCTTGTTCTTGAACTCTTGGCATTCATTTCCAAGCATTGGATGTGTCATTGTTTTTATTACATTAAGAAAGGAATGCTACATTATTTTTTTTTGCATTTTAAACTTGTGAATTTGTGTCCACGTCACTGCAACGCAGACCTTGCAGCTATTTTCATAAGCTGATACTATCCATTTTCCATCGCAGAATATGTGATCTGGGAGACTGTAAGTCTTTAATCTGGCACGTGACAATTCTGAGCACATCAGTGCAAATGTCCCAGTAGTGCATTGGACAGCTGTGCACCAACTCTGGACTGTTTCTGGTTTTTAATAGTCATGCCTATTAGTGGCACATGTCTACCACATGCCTTTTTATATAACTGTAAAAAGTAATAGGTCACGATCCTACTTAAAGTGTCTCTGATTGCCTGTAGGAACAACATATAAATTAACATGTGTCCAGTTTGCTATTTTTCATCAGGTTCTCCATAAAGCCCTCAGGTGTTGCACCATATACTAGTCTTATACTTGACATCAATCAACCATGAACAGGGTTGTCCTATTGGACTGAATATGTTCAGTCATGCCTGACTGAAAGCATGCACATATAAAACTTCAACCCTGCTTATTTTGCAATTTATATACATGGAAACAACAAAAAAAGTTTGCAAGGAGTTCTCTTACTTAGGGGAGTGCAACACATTGAATATCACTTTAATTTTTTTCAGGAAGTAGCACTTCACAAAACGGGTAGATGAAACACTCTGAGTTATCTGTAGGTCTTGAGAAGAGAAATGTATATAACTCAGCTTCTTCTAGCACTTTTTGAAGCAAACAAAAAACTCAGAAAAGCAGCATAAAAAAGATGCTACTGATGAAAGAGCTGGTTGTTGCACTAATGAGCTCGATGCCATCATGAGATGCACCATAATGCTGATGCGGACTCCTCTAATACCAAAGATTGTCATCAGGAGGGAGAGTTTCAAATACCAAAGCAGAGGATGCAGCTGGAATATAAAAAACGCTGGAATAGCAGTCAAGTCTCGTGCATCACTCAGGTTTGGTGATAAAATGCAGCCTCAGTAGAGACAACTCTGCAGATCAGCCCTTCAGCTTTAACATCTATGGCCGAAGACAAACTACTCAAGCAGTCATCATTTCCATCTTTTACCACCAACTGGCACACAGGCAGAATTAAGAGTACTTACCACTGGAAAAGACCAACCGTCATTGGTTACTAGAGTTTGTATTCTTGTATTCTTCCTACCTTCAAAGAAAGGATCCTGCTGCATTCCTTGGAGACATCCAGAGCTCTGCACCATTTCCTAAACAGGACTACGCACTCTCTCAGTAACCACATCCAGCTCTTCAAGAAACAAGAGTTTTTTCACTCCTATTAGTTAAAGGTTGTCAAGTGAACAAAAACCTTTTTCCAGCTGTTAGGGCTCATCACACCACTATATAAGCCCTGGTTTTATCCTGTTTCAAAAACATGCTGGAAATCTTTAAGAAAACCATCTGAAATCTGTAAAGCAGCAATATGGAACAGTACACCAAACATGTCAAAAATTCTACCCTCTGCATGGAAGCCATGGCAGACTTGAAGATCAGAACTGGCATATTACAGTCAACTTTGACTAAAGACCGTGCCCCTCCTTTCTCTATAGAGGGTGCAGTTGCATGTGCTGGGGTCCATGCTAGCAGGTTGCCAAAGGAAGAAAGAGTGGTTACTTCTTCAGTAACTGTGGTTCTTCATAGCAATGTGGCTAGCGTGGATCCCAGACCCAGCTTTCAGCTCTGATGCTCAGTCCTCACCCTTAAAGGTTTTGAGTTGTGATGGTATTAAAAGCAGCTCTTGGTGCCTCCAATTTTTATACCATTGCACAGAGACCTGAGAGAAGCTGCACAAGCAACATGTTTCAATTGCACTGATACTGATTCACAGCTACTCAATTTTTACTTCAGGCACATGATTTTATAATGAGAGTCCTCATGACAGCATGAAACCATTGGTTATAACATCTGGAAAGCTAATAATACATGCCCAGTAAGAAGAGAGTGCAGCACTCACACAAAATGCTACCTTCATATTCTTTTAAATATGAGAAATTACTACAATCACTCTAGTTGTACCAGCAAACTAAGCTTCAGCTGGATAACCAAATCAAAGGGACCAGTGATGTCAGCCTTGCAGGGAAAATCCCTAGCTTTTTTATGTGTTCTTTGGGGTAGGGTGGGAAGTAACTTTTTGCAAAACTGTAGGATATTACCCTTGTCTTCAGAATTACTTCTGATTTCATGCTCAGCTCAATTTTGTCCATGCATTTTAGTAGTGGGACATCTGAGAAGAAAGTGACAGCGGTTCATGAATTTGAGACTTTTTTGGTGAAACATCTTCCTTATAACTACACATTACTTTTTTGCATAATTCATTTTTCAGTTGCATTTAATCACTTTACTCATGAATAATTTCACCATACAGCAAAAGCACTGTAGGATAAATAATCGAGGATTTGGTGTGATATCATCCAACTGAAGTGAAAGGAGTTAAATGTTTCTTAATTTCAGTATTTACAACTGTTACCTGCTTAATTTATGTATGATATGAAATCCCATATATAATCTGGAATATATTACAGAATGCTATCTGTATATGTAATTCTTTTGCTGATTTATATGTGGAGTGCACAAGACTGGTGTGAATATGACACGGCACCTGGTGCCATTAGTAAGTGTATACCATGTACATGCATGCACAACAAAGCAAAGATTATGACTGTTTAGTAGGACGAAGAGAAAACAGCAGTCTCCAGGTGCTTTTAAAGATTTTTGTGTATGGGAAATGGTGCTGTGTAATGTATTTAATGAAGCCTTCAGAATTCAGTTTGAGCCCAAAGAGGTATGTTTGGTAAACCTGCTTTTTCCTTCCTTTTTTCTCTCTCTAGCTCAGAACACTGGAATCTCAACTTTGTACAGGAATTCGTATGGTGCACCTGCTGAAGATATCAAACACAATCAGGTAAGTATGGAGTCTAAAATGTTATTGTTCCAGATGGCAAAAGACCGGTGTAAGACCTTGTATGGAAGCTAAGAAAATCACAAAAGTTGATAAATCTAGATTAGAGGAACTGAGTCATCTGCTTGCAAAAATGCTAGCAATTCCACTGGCTTCAAACAAGCTTCGGTCTTCGTGTTAATGGATAATTTCAGGCCAAGTTTCAAAAATATCCAAGAGATTATGACAACATATGTACAAAAATTATCTAAGGTGTTTAAGCCTAGAACTCAGTATGAAATCAAGAGCGGCTTGAGATCTGAATGCCTTTAATGTTTTGGATACGTATGACACAGGCTACAAAAACCAAGCTAATGTTAATGGGCACTTCTACTGTCCCCAATATCTCGCAGTGTCCCGTGACGATGAGTTTGGCTAAGTCCAGTCACATCTTATTACTTGAGTGTAACCATCATAAAATTCAACACCAGTGCCAACACCACACTGCTCTGGTGTTCTAAGGCATCCTAGCAGAAACTCAAGGCTTGGAAATTAAATCCTCTGTATCTTTTGCAGGGGTGTTTACAATACACTCAACATGTTGTAAAAGCCCTCCATTTTGCCATTTAGTCACTCCAGAGTCATGATTGTATCAAGGCTTTTTGCTTAGTTGGGGTTTTTTACATATATCCATTGGCTCATGGGCAAGAGAAAATCTAGCATTTCATGGGCAAGGATGCTTTCTCGTGTGTATACACCCAAGCCATTCAGTCTAAAACTTTGAGACTGTTTTAAAATGTCCTGTCCCTGAAAACCAGAAAGCAATAAGTATGTCTGGATAAAGGTGGGCATTACAAAACTGTAATGTGCATCGTGGGTGTGCTAAGGTAATGTACTCACAGAAAATGTTGCAATATGAACTTATATGGCGTTCACGCAGCTGGTATTTCCACTATAGCATTTCCTCAGTCCCTGGGAAGCAGACACTTTTCTGCACCCTTAGGCTTATTTTAATCATTATGTGTAATGCTACTTTATCACAACTCTGTAATATTTTCACAATTTCTCTGTGTAACATGGAAAAGTTACAGCATTATTTAACTAGAGAAATGAGATTAAAAGCCATTTAAGGAAAGTACTTAAAATGATGAAGTGGTATCAGATAGGTAAATGAACGTTTAGTAAAATTGATAAAAAATACTTTTCACTGAAAATCTTACTAGATTATCTGAAATTTCAATTTAAGAGACTGGTATTTCAATTTTAATTCACCAGTTAAGGGGAAGAAAGTTTCTCATATTCTGTGTCCCCATTTCTGATTTTTGGATTTGCTTTTTATTTAGCCAGTATTTCCTGTGGTGCACCGTATTCCTTCTTTGTGTGAGCCAGTTCAGTACATGAAGTTGTATCTGGTTTTATGGCATTTAAAGAGATTAAGTCCTTCTAATTAACAGTATTTAGAGAAAAGGGTATTAGGTACTATAACAGCAGTTGCACTTTTAACTCCAGACATGAATCAACTAATTTGATTTTTGGTGTGAGAGTTTGAGCAAAAACAAAGCAAACAAACAAACTACAAAAAACCAAAATTTTTTTTCCACCTTTTCATACTTGCTTTCTCAGTGAAATGTCAGGTTTATGACTGACATATCAGAAGTAATGTTTTTAGCATAAAAGAAACAGTGCTTCAGTTCCCTATTTTCAACTTGAAAGTTGACTGCCTCTAACTTTTTTGCATATAGATAGGTTGCTTACTTTAGAATTTTCCTTCTGTGGCCAAAATTAAACACCTGTGTTTGAATATGTGAAATGAAGTGAGGGGCTCAAGGACCCGTTCACCTTGATAGATGTATTAGAAATAGAATCTAGAGTGTTTATGTTCCCTTTTGCTGCTCTAATATTGGGCCCAGTGTTGTAAGTTCACTTGTAGGATTGTTAAAGGACATAGACTTTTGCTCTCTACACATTGAGTCTGATACAGAGATGCTTTGAAAGAGTATCAGAGAGCTTGGGACACAGCATGCAACTGTTCCTCTCTTCTTGAAGGAACATGACTGACTCTTGCAGAGCCAGCAGGATCTGCAGTGTCTTCTGACACCAACAGCTGAGCATCGATAGTCCCAGTAACAACCATTTGAGGACTGAAAGGCTCTACCATTTTGCAGTCACAAAGTCTGCCTGCACTTAATAGAGGTAGCACAGAGTGAAAGGTAGTGTTCCAACTATAAAAACAGAGACTCACTAGGGCTGTCTGAAAAAAACTTTGTGGCAAACTTGGGTTAGGGGACCGCCTGAGATTTTTTTTTTTCCTGCATATCATAAATATTTCAGTTTCAAGGCAATTTGCTGGAATGTAGCAAAACCAAGAGATTGCCAGCATGAAGTGTTGAGGAGGTGGTAAGATGATGGTGCAGCTTAACAGTAGCAGAAGAACACATTTCAGGGCACTTAGCTTGAAAATTTTCTCATGTCAGTGCCCTGAAGACTATAAACGGTTCTTAAGGATACAGTGTCACACTAAATTTCACTTTTGGCGAAGGCAGCTGTAAAATGTTAATGTTTAGCATCTTTGGAGTGTATGCCACTTCCATTCAAATTTGTCAAGGCTGAGTTTTGGCCACCAATGTTTGCATTATGTAGCTGCAAAATAGTCAGAAAGCAATACACAGATTATAGTTATGAAAGCAACTGTAAGCTACGCTTGCAGTAAACCAGCAAAAAGCACCAATAAATAAATGGAAGGAAATGTAATGACAAAACAAAGCTGTAGAATCAATTCACTACTGTGCAATACCTTGAGCAGATGTTAAGATGTTGTATTTGAAACATAATAAACATAGAGTGAGATTTACTCCTCCTTCCATCCTGTTGCCCACAATAAGTAGTATCTAACGAGCTGTGGGTATTACTACCTTTCAGGTTTCAACACAGCCAGTTCCACAGGAGCCCAGCAGAAAAGATTACGAACCATATCAGCCGTTTCAGAATTCAACAAGAAACTATGATGAGTCCTTCTTTGAGGACCAAGTGCATCATCGTCCACCTGCAAGCGAATACAACATGCACCTGGGACTAAAGTCAACCGGCAACTACGTCGACTTCTATTCAGCTGCTCGTCCCTATAGTGAACTTAACTATGAAACAAGCCACTATCCAGCCTCTCCCGACTCCTGGGTTTGAGACTTGGGCAGATACAAAAGCTCCAGGAACTGTGCATGTGCATGCATACCACAAGACATTTTTTTTCCTGCAAATTTAGTTTGTTAAAGCCTGTTCCATAGGAAGGCACAGATAACCAGTATGGAAAAACTAAGAGATTTTTTTAGAAGGCTAAAAGATACGAAAGCTAAACCGAGGAGTACTTAGAAAGAAATATATGTATACTTATATATATTTTACAGTGTGGGGCAACTTTACTGTTGGCCTGTAGAGTCTAAAGTTCAGTGCTGTATATTGAATGTGGCTGAAGGAAGGAGGGAGAACATGAGAGTGGTGTGGGTCAAGAGTTAAGCACAAGTAACTGAGCAGCGTACATACTTTATGGGGAACAGCTTCTCACACTTTGTTTAATATCCTCATTCATTGTGAATCTAGGCTTCAAGTTGCATTTGGGGTTTCCTCTGTACAGCAAGATGTTTCTTGCCTTTTGTTAATGCATTGTTGTAAAGTATTTGATGTACATTACAGATAAAAAAAAAAAAAGATCAAGTGCATTGTGTATATTACACCAATGCCACAGTGTTTCTTCATCTATGGTTCTAAATATTGCTTCAATTTCAAATTTTGAAAGATGTATGAATTTCCAGTTTTTTTGTTTTCTTTTCCCCGGTGCGTTTTAACAAAAAAAAAAAGTCAAAAAAAATCAAAAAAACAAAAAGGAATATTTAGCAGTATTGTTCGTTCTGATATGTGGATTTGTTTGTGGCAACTAAAAAAAAAAGGCATTCAGCAGTTTCTGACAATTAACATTCATCATTCCACACTCCTTGTCAACAAAGTGCTTTTTCACTGCCTAAAATTTTAGATGTAGATATTTGAAATAGATTTTTTTCATTTATACCAGTTTTCTTTATGATGATACAGTGTTAAAAGAAAATAAATTACAATTGATCTGTCATCCATATTTGCTAAGAATGTCTATTTCCAAGAACCTACCATACAAATACACATTCTTACTTGTGTGTGTCCACGTATGCATAGTATTCTGTGTGCGTGTGTGTGTGTTTGAGTGTGTGTGTTTGTGTGGCGTAAGACTTCTTTTCATACAATGTTTTGCTTGTTCAAGCTTCAATTTAATTTTTTTTTTCAGTTTTTTTTAAACAGTGGAAACTCCAGTATGTGCTTTCTCTTACTCGCTTTCTTAACCATTGATAGCAATTAAAAATTGTTAGGCCACATACTCACAAAGGAAGGGGTTATTGGATTTTTTTTCACTGACTCCTTCACCCTTAGGTGCCATTTCTTTTAAAATAGCATCTCTTGATCTTCTCTTGAGGAGATGTCATTACTCTCCAGCCACAAACCAGCAAGTGCTCAAGGAAGGCAGTTTGATCTTGCCATCTCCCTGAGAGAATGGAAAACAAAGACCCAACAGACTTAAGTCTGGAGTCTTCAAACTCTTTGGGCTGTAGAAGAGTCCAACTTGTGAACCATTAGGACAATCATTTATTTTAACCCATACCAAAAAGAAAACCTGATACCCGAGACACATTCCTCAAATACAAAAGATACTGACTATTTAAAGTAAAATCCTGAAAAATATAAAAATATAAGAGACGGAGATTTTTTAAAAAAAAATATTTAAGTAAAAAACAGAAAAGGAAACTTAGCTCGGAGACCAGAAGAGCTCACATATTTATCTTGGCTCTTGGGATTCTAGAAGTAAAAAAAATAATCTAGCATTTCTGCATTTTTTTGATTCAGGCAACAGTTCAGCATAGTTTTCACAGCATAAAAGCCATCACAAATGGCTTATTTGTAACTTGCTTAAATTACAGTTAAGGAATTTGTTTTAGGTTGCAAACATTTCTGTGATTAGTCATTGTAATAGTCTTAACATCACCTGGCACACTTCTGGATGTGTGCAGGAGGAGAAGTCCTCCCATGACATTGCCTGCTCTATAGGACACAGCCCGAGTAGTTCACGCAGGCAGGTATTGTGATGTAGAATTGGTTTATCAGTAATCTAGGACTATAGTTTAATCTTTTTGGCAGCTTTTCCCAGTGTACGATATGTAACCTTATCTGCTCTTTGTAGTAAACAGGGGGGGAAAAATCGCATGCAAAAAAATTTTTAAAAAATTTAAGAAAGGGCGGGCGGGAGGGACACAGTGGGCCAGATGTATAGTGAGGTAGATAAAAATATTATTCATAGTTTTGGACACAGGTTGTTTATATTTTATTTATTACATTGATTTTAATAAGATAAGTGACATTTGCAGTGCTCTTTTGAACAAAGCACGTTTTCAGTATAAAAACTTTTTTTTAATAAAGGGTGTCACTCTCAACTTGAAGTTCTTCTTGACTGCCTGATAACCACCAGGCAGGTGCAGTTCTCCAGCTCCAGGATTGCCAACAGGCTCAAGGGATTCATCATTCTTTTTGAAGTTCTTAGGACAGGAGGTTACTGTAAGTTCGATTTATTTCCATTCGTCAAACTACTGAAATGCCCACATTGCCCCCTTTCAGCTCCTCTTAGGAATTGCTTGGAGTCAAAAGTTGACCATTGCTCAAGTGGGAGATTCTGAATCGATGAAGTGGCATAAAATACCTTTTGTCTATGGTTTGTGTTGTTTTGTTTCCATTCCTCTGTAGTGGCAAGTGCTCCGACTGATAACGTTCATTCTTGCTGTACTGAGTTTTGAGAAGGTGTTGAATTACCTGGCTTCTTTTCCAGGCTTGGAAATCCAACACTGCTGCCATACTGAGCAAGATATATATATATGATGCGGTTTTTTCAATATTGAGGAAAGTATCATTACCTATTGCTGTTCCCTTCATTCTTGTAGTAGATCACACACAGAAATAGAGAAGAAAAAAAACTGTTCCCAAAAAAACCTGTATAAAATGCAATTGATGTACTGTAAAATGTTGGATTTTTTTTTTTTTAACAAGCTTCATATTAGAATCTTGTTCAGCTGTGTAGAGCTATATAAATCTCACTGTTTTATTAAATGCTGTTTACGGTCTGGAAGGAATGGTTAACCTATCTCGAGATTAACAAATTTGCACTAACATGAGCAATATTGATTTGAAAAAAATAATATTAATTCAATATTTAAAAGATAAACTATGATTTTAAAGTTATATTAACACTGAAAATACATTTTGACAAATAACATATTTAAGCCCAAATATAAATGGTAATGTCAAATAACACAAAAGTACTATAACAATATAGATTGAGAAAAGAAATGTGTTTCACTGTACATGTTGCTAACATGTACAAAGACAAACTCATATTGACATATTTTCTATTAATAAATCCTACTGTATTGTGGAGAATTGCTGGTCATAGTGCAATATGTTTAAACTCAGAAGTTGACTCCATAGATTGATGCTTAGCTTCACACAGCCAACAAACCCCTGGAATTTATTTACTTTAAATAGTAATTGGATAGCTAATTTTCAGTTCTCGAGTCATTCACTCCCCACTCCCTCTCCACCAGCTTTATGAGCACAACCTGCTTTACAACCACAAGCCAAGGGGAAAGGAATTTTTGAGAAGAGTGTCAACACCCAGTTCACCCTTAATTATGGCTGAAAGAGCTCAGCTGCCACTGCTTACAAGAAGATAGTTTATCTACAGCTGCAGAAAAAAAAAAAAAAAAAAAACACACCAACTGGTGGTACTGCGTAGGAACATGCTGTTGAAAAATATGGTCTTGGTCCCTGTGCTACGGAGACTGTGGCCAAGAAACAGAGAGTGAGCCATTAATTTACTCGTGCATTGCTGGGAACCCCAGCGTGCAGTGCATGTAAAGGCTGGGGATTGTTCCCTGGGACTGAGTTGCCTGCAGAAGCATCTCGCCAGGGGGACTTGCAACGCAAATCTGAAATGCTGACTTGTTTTTTTACACCTTGGTACAGCATAGGCTGTGCAAGCCAGTGCACTGCAAGGGAGGCTTCCTCACCTTCTCCACCCCAGTTACTCATCCTCTTCTGATGGCAGGCAGAAGGAGCTCCAAGTTTAGTGTTATTGAGTGTTATTGCTTGTATCATAGGGAGTGGTGAGAGGAGTGGGAGGGATGGAGACAGCAATCCAAACGGCAGGTGGGGGTAGAACAAACAAGGGGCCTAAAAATACAGAAACTCAGAGCTTGTTCATGAAGACAGATACACACCCATAATTGTAAGTGAAATGGACCCAACAAGAGATTTTCTGCACTGAGATCATCAAATATTACTAACAAGCTAATGTACTGGGCATTTAATAGCAGCAACATAATGCACACAAAGCTTTATGCTAGAGAAGAGGGACAGAGCAGCAGAGCAAAATCTCAGGTCACCGTTGGGCACAGGCAAATTTATCCAGCACAAGATGTTGGGCATGAGGGCAGTGACTGCTTACTGCTGTGAAGGAGAGAAGAGAGGGGTGAGACTCTTGATCAATGACTTTAAGACTAGGTCCGAGGCACTTAAGACTAGGTCAAAAAGACTTAAGAGGAAATGTCATCAAGTTGCGCCAGGAAGAGTTTGGATTGGATATCGAGAAAAATTTCTTCACTGAAGTGGTGGTCAAGCATTGTAACAGGATGCACAGGGAAGTCATTGAGTTGTCATCTCTCAAGTATTTAAAAGACGTGTAGATGTGGCACTGGGGGACATGATTTAGTGGCAACCTGGCAGTGCTAAGTTAATGATTGGACTTGATGATCTTAAAGGTGTTTTCCAAACAAAACAACTCTATGATTCTCTGACATCAGGCAGCTAAAACAGAGGCAACTTTTTGCAAACCTCCCCCCCTTACCCCACCACTCTCAACAGCTGAGTGCGGTCCCCCCAGCAAGTACATAGACTCAGTGCACAGGGAGGACAGACAAAAGCTTTTGCCTTTGATAGAAAGGCAAAAGCCCTTTCTATCAGCTGGGCAATATTTGGTACAGGTGTGTGGCCCCTGCTATGAAAGCCACCAGTGCTGGGGCTGGGCTTGCTGAGGAGCAGCAGTTCTAGCCAATTGCTATTCAAAGCCATTTTCCCTGGAGGCCAGGTGTGCACCAACATCTGCTGAAGAACTGTGTAGTGCTGGCTCTTTTCCAGGGAGCAGGATTTTAAATACTGGCCTAAAGCCAGTTTCAGATATTTAAGCTGAAAATGGGAGATTTGAGTTTCACCCCCTGATCAGCTGCAGCTGATACCTGTGGGAGGGGCCATCTCCACCTTCCAGGCTCTTCTAACAAACAAGTGAGAAAAGTAGTGACTATATTATTTTTTTTATACGCTGGGTTAGGAGCACACGCTCCTACCTCTTGCTTCGCTCTTCTGAGGGCGAAGCCAAACAGAACTTGAAGTGTTTGTGTCAGATGGAGCTTTCTCCCAGATGCTCCCTCACCCTGGGTTTTACACTGTCTTGACTGGACCACAGCATTCAAAATATTGGCACACCACAATCATCTGCAGGTCGAGCAAGGCACACCCTTGAGTGCTGGTGCTAGCCAGGCACAGTACTCTAGCAAGACACCATGCTAATGCTTTATTCTTAAACTTAAATGAACTCACTTTAGTATTTTTAAAGCAATTTTAGAAGTAGTTTCCTTCCTCTGTGGGCTTCGGTATTACTTTGCCAGAAGAGAGCACATGCTAAACTCCTGCAAAGTGTAAACCTTTAGCTTTTAAACCTAATTTTAAAGCCCACAGAAGTCCCTGGAAAGACTTTCATCAGCTTCATGAAGCCATGGATCAAGCCCAAAGTGAAAACAGGTGAACAACCGGTGCAACCTTCTCAAAGGATGAGCGCATCAAGGCCACTCTTGCAGCATGTCAAGGCTGTAACCTTCTGATAGATAAAAGGAGAAAAAACTCAAGTTATTTGCTAGTATCTGTCTGTCAAAATTTACTATAGAGCCTTTGGCTCTCTGTAATTTTATTTTCACTGCTTTAAGAGAGTGACATAGATAAAAAATACTTGCAGTGACTGATTGTTGCAGTTAATTTCAGCAGCCAGGTGAAACTGACTGCTGAAATACCTTTCTCTGAGAGAGAGGAGCACTGTGGGTGCTCATCATGGACTTACTTTTCTGCTGCAGTTCAGCCATGGACCTTCCAGTCCAGGTTGGTGGGGTTTTTTTGCTTTACCTTCCTTTAGAATAGTTGAAGAGGTCACCTGTTTGGTTTTTTGCTTGGTGTTTTTTTTTTTTTTCCCCTCAGGTTCCTTTTTAATAATGTAGCAGTTGTTATGATCCACTCTGATTACCAAAACACAGGTGCAGAGACAACACTTCTGCTCTTCCAGTCACAGCCTATCAGTGATGAAGAAAAAAAAAAAATCTCAGTTAGTAGTAACATAATTATGTGTCCAGAGAAAAATATTAGCATTTTGCTCAAGTTCTAAAATAAAAACCCCCAGAAACTTTAAACACGCTTGGTTTGCTGGCACATTATGGTGACATCCTGCCCACAGGTCACTGCACAACCCTAAGGAAGAAGGCTCCATGCCAGCACAGGGACATCAGTGATGCCTTTTAAGTTTGTAAGAAGGGAATGTCACGTTGGAAGCCAGAGACCAGAAGAATTGAAGCCATAGCTGTTAACACAGTGTGAGCTACCCTTCCCACAGCTAAGGTCTGTCGTTTGGGCTTTTTTGGCTCGCTTTTCTTTTTTTTTTTTTTTTTTTTAATTTTGATAATTAGAGTTTAGGGCAACAATATTTTTCATGTAAATATCTGTGGAATGCATTTTGACTAAGTAAAAAGAAAAGTGATGTTAATATATATATAGCTGAAAAATACAGTTGGGGACAAGTTGTTTTGATTTCTTAAAATTGGAGGTATTTGTGTAGGTTCAGATAATGATTTGGTTTAACAACACTGTGATGTAAATCTAATTTATGTACTCTAATAGACTGTGAGATTCCAGATCTATCAGGATATATGTGTATAAGGTGTGTGGTTAAATGATGACTGCGCAAATCAGTTAAATTAAGGTTAAACAGGTGTTGAAACAGAAGGATTTTGGAGCTGTTTCCTAAGTGACAAGTGGTGGCTGTCAGTTGTCTTGTCTCTGCCATGCCACAGAGAAATGTGATGTTTGTCTGCTGTATTAACTTTGAAGTTGTTCTGGTTTATAAAACTGCTTTTATTTTTAAAATCAGTCACAGCTAAGCCTGACCCTCTGAACTAAGGATATAAAAAGTGGGAAATTAACTATATAATCTTTTATTATGTTTCCAATACCATGTCCAGAAATAGTGAATTATCCAAAAAGACTGGGACTCTTGTAGGGATTTACTCTGTGCCTTGATGATGGCACGCACTGCCTCTCACAAGGTCATCCATCAAGGCACCGATGCAGCCCCACAGTGTGGCCAACGATATTTTCATGAAATCTCAGCAGAGAGGTAGGTGTTTGGGAAGCAAACCAGCAAATCTGTGTCTTGCCACAACAGAACTCCTGATCCTTCCTCCAAGACCTTCATCCACCCATGTAGGGCACAAGGGCTGGAAGAGCAGAAAGGGAATGTGACTGCCCCAACCTGCTATTTGAAATAAATCACATGCCTGGACTGCTCCGTGGCATTTTAACTTAGGGGTTTTTTTGGTGTGTGGTTTCCAACATAATTTTCTTATGTAATTTTGGCTAAAAGGCAGTAAAAGAGGATTTTTGTTTTTTTACAGCAGGAACAATTTGGTACAATCCCAGTTTAGTGAAGCCCACTGCAAATGTGGGGTAAATCACACACTCTTAACTATGATGTAGTGGGTGCTCCCTGCTCTTCTATGCCATGTGGGTAGATCTAGTGGCTGATGTCTAAAAGCAAGTAATCCTACCTGCAAAATCATTCTAGAGGGGAAAAGGAGCTAAAAGAGAGAAAAATGCTGTATGAAGATGTGGTGTAGGGAAAAGATATGTTGAACGACCGGTGGGTTGGCCTGTGACAGGCATAGCTTCCACTTGTCATTTCACTTTGCTTATAACTTTTGGAGTCAACTGTAAAGTGAACAAGCTGTTTTGGGAGTGTCCTCTGTGCAAAAGGGCTTCATAGGTCCTGCACGATATATCCGTTTTGTGGCAAGGTGAAAGAACAGGAATGGCTAGCAGAGTGGCTGGCAGAGCAAGGCACAGCATGGGGCACAATTAGTTGCTGTCTCCTTGTTAGGTTCTCATTTTTTTCCATTTTAATAAAATATTTTAAGCCGACGGGTACACCATGGCAAAGACGTGGCAATGTAGCTCATTGAATGCAAAAAAAGTTTTCAGCTTAATTTTTTTTCCCATGCCTCTGAAGAGAGCTGAAGCCGGTGATTTATTAGCAGCCTCCCTAAAGGTACCTGCTGCTCCTGTTTCTGCCAGTGAAGTCCCTGGAGATGTTACTGGTTATGGTACCTGGGTCAATAAGCAAGATAAGAAATACTGCCTCCGGGAACTGGAGTTAACTGAGGCTGAATGAAGCCAGACCAGTTTGACGAAATGGAAGAATCTTTCAAGGCAAAGGTCCAGAGAGCATTTAAAGTGTCCTCCTGAAAGAGAGCTCCCCTAATCACTGAAAGGGATGAAAGGCAGTGTGCCTGCAGGAGAAGCAGAGGTGCACTGAGTTTGTCAGGTCTTTGCACAACGCTGTACAGCTGCCTGCTAAGCTGGGCATGCAGTGTGCAGTGTGTTTTCAGTGATTTGCTCAGGGCAGGAGGCACTGGCCACTCTTACTGCCTCGGAGGAGACGGGGCTGACCAGGGCTTTGCAGCAGTTTGTCTCCGGGTGCAGTCCCAGCCAGTGGCCACATCTAGGTGGTGGCAGGACAGAAATGTGGCTTATCCCAAGCACGGGTTGGACTGACAGAGGCACAGGAGTTAAGGAGAGCCACTGGGGAACCAAGACTTCACTGAGTTCAGTCACTGGGACAGAGATGGTCAAGGTCACCCTTGAGGCTGTCAAGCAATAATAATAATATTAATAAATAGAAATGATGCATTTGTATTAATAGTCAGTTTTAAGCTTTATAACAATAACAGAATGTGCTAAGCCTCAGGTCTTGTCTGGATTTGTCTGCTCTTGGACCCATTTTAGCAATATTTGCAAAAATCCTCATAGAAATTTTTGTAAGAGCAACTCCGTTACCCGTCTTTCTTTGGCTTAGTATTTATATGTCTTAGCTAAGATTTTGCTTAGCCTTGCACAATTGTGTGGTGTCAGCAGTCATAACTAGCAAAAATATTCATCCAAATACAGGAGGGATAGAGTATAACCAATTAAACAGTTGTAGATTAAGGCATGAACAGTGTGTGATAAGAGAGGAAAGGAGGACATGAGCTGCAGCCAAGGCCAAGCTGATATGCATTACAGAGCATGGGTGTGCCCACAAATTGATCAACCTGAGGGGAAATAATAGGGGCTGGATGTTAACCTGGTTAACAGCAGACATGTAAGGGAGACACTGCTTTTTCCCCCACTGAAGAAATTACAGAAGAGGATACTTTGGAAAGAAGGAGCTCTTGTCTGACATTTCTCAGGCCTGGCAAGCTCAGGGAAAAAAAAAAAATTTAGGTCTTGAACATGTGTCTCTTTTTCACATGTGTAAGATCTTGCTAAAATTACACCAAGAATTGGGAAGTTTTGTGAAGTGGTGGTTGTGCAGCACAGACAGTACCCAAGAGGTGTAAAACAGCTTTAGCATCTGTGCCCATCCCAGAATGAAAACTCACCAGAAGGAGAATTGCTTCTCTCTAGCAACCTCTCGCTGTGAGTTTATAGGTAAGGATCACAAAGATTTTTTTTTTCATTTTTAAATGTTTAATTTTTATTTATTAATATTAATTTAGTTATTAATAAAAATTGATTAATTTTTAACATTTTAATAAGGTATTGCTTCAGTCAGTTCTCAGCTATCAAAATCACAGAGCTGCCTGATTTTGGTTTTGGTATACTTTGCTGGAAATTAAAAATTCACTGTTAATGCAGGATCAAACTTCAATAAAATCAAAAGCTTTCAGGAGGGCAAAATGCTGCCTGGCACTCCTTCATGCCAGAATATGATGGGAAATGACTCGGTAGCCTGTGGAGCAAATGCCTTCTTGAAAGCTAGATCCATCTGAGGGGATCTCCATGAAGCAATGGAAGTATCATACTTGAGCAGGTGGAGATTTTGCTATATTCAGCCTTTCTTCTTGACCTCAGTTTTCTTAAAGAGGAATGAGAGGACCCTTTGCCTATGGCTTGCTGAAGCTGGCTCTGGTTAGGACAGAAGCTTTGAACTATAGACAGAATTTAATGTAGATGGATAAGATCAAATACTGCTTTTCTTCTTTGTATTCTTTATGTTGTCATAATTGTTCCCTGAAAGGATGATGAATGTAATTTTTAAGACTGATAAGTGATTTACATTATTTACTTATTTAATTTCCTTAATGTTGATAGAGCTAAGTAGTAAAATATGGATTATATTGATTTTTCTGGAGAGAAAATATTTGTCTGCAATTTCTATTAATTCACTGAAGACATTTATGCCTTACACTGATAATCAAATAACGCATAACTAGCTTTCTAGTGCTTTCAGGAAGCATCAAAGATGAAGTGTGATCAATTCATGAAGTTCCATAGCTAGTGGAGCTCTGTTCTCTGTAGAACTGTCTTAATTGTCTTCATAAAAGTAAAAATGAGAACCTAACACTGGATTTACATCAGAGGGTTTCTAGAGCTCTTCATCCTGGGTAAAGCTTGGTTCCAGAATTCACTTGCTCATCCAATCAATAAAAGTCAATAAACATTTTGTGTTGCAGGGAGCATCTCTTGTTTGTACTCCCCACACGTGATGTCAGCTGGAGGAATAAGTTCTGAATTAGGACAAACGTCTGTTTTACTTGAGCTTTTCAGTTAGATATGTGGTTTTTGAAAAGCACATGTACAGGAACTTGTTAAAGAGAGTTTTTATAAGTTTCAATAAGTCAATATTGCTTTTCTGTCCTGAAGGGAAAGTGCACTCATTCGAAAAATCTTCCCTGCCTGGATAGGCATTGCAAACAATGAAGTATCTGTATGGCTGTATCCCATGTCAGGCTTCAAGGCCTATGGTCCACTGTCCTTTTATTGCAAAGTAATTGAAGTCAATTGTATTTGCCAATTCTAACATCTGTTAGCATAGAAAGACTTCCTTTGTCAAGATATTTCCAGATGGATTCCTGGAATGTTTCTGTGAGGACAGGTTGTTTTACCATGTTGATTAGAGTTTTAATGTGCATTTTGTCCAACAAAATAAAAAACACAAAGTATTTGTCAAAATTGCAGTTCAGTTACTTCCTATCATCTCTTACACTAACTTAGCTCTCTTTTTTAAGAGAAAGAAGAATCCTACATAAGAATAATTTCTCTTCATGAGGAAACAATTTTCCCCCTTATCTGCTCTAAAGAGTTAAGTAGCTTTTTCATCACACTTAACTCACTTAACATCGAACATAACTGTAATGTTGAGTTTTTCATAAAAGCCTTTATTCTCTTCAAGGGCATGCTGACTAAATTCATCCAACTTTGCCTTTCTGATTTGCATATTAAAGAATTGTTTCTTCTTGCAGAAAAACAATGTGAGTGAAATCCATGGCTTTTGATGCCAACTGTAAGCTAGATTAATGTTAGAAAATATAATTGAAAAGACCAAAATAATACATAACTTACAAGAGAACTAACAAGGCAGTAGCTAGTCACAGGGTTAACAGCTTGAAGAGAGAGTTCCGTTTCAAAGGCTTTCATCTTCCTACAGATGTCTGGGAAAAAAAGTTGTCATGAGAATACTTAATACTTAAAAACCACACTGTATCTGTAGAGCTGAGCTCAGAGGGCATGAATTGCCCCACATGCAAAACTGCATCACAAAAAACAAGTATCCCAAAGCCAATATTTGGTGGCAGTATGCAGAACAAGTCAAGGATTCGGTAAATGGTGTGGCTTTTATAGGCACATTTCAGCCCCTTTTGCCCAGTAGTAAAAGTGCACAAGTGGATGATCTGCCAACATCTGCCTTATGAGGGATTTAATTGAATTGATGTGGTTGTAAACTTGAGCATCAACGATGTTGGAACAAAGCTCTCTGACTGCCTCAAAAGTAGGTGGGAGAACCAAAGAGAAACTCTACTGTCTGTTTATATGTATCCTTTGTGTACATACAGGCTGTGCTTTTCCTATGAAATATGAGAAAACTGAACAGGTCTATAATATAGGTTATTTGCTTGCATTTGAGGAGCCGAATACATTTTCACTGTTTTGTATTCCTAAATGATACAGTACTGTTTGATAATGATAGATGTTTTAGAGAAGAGGCAAAAATCACGAAAGTTCATCTGTCATACAGTTTCCCTTGGTTGGAGTTAGCAACACTGGCAGGTTTCTTTATTGTGGCTGTAGCCAACTGTCTCCTACAAATCTCCCGCTGCTAAATCCCATCTGAAATGTGAGTTCTATGGCCTCTCCTACGATTGTCTCTTTCACCATCATTTTAGGACTATGCTACGAGTACAGTCCCAAGGTGCATATATGCCACCCAAACAAAGTTCAGTTATTTGGGGTTTTTTATCCACCCACTTGTCTTTGCCTGGAACAACCTGAACTAAAATCCCCAATTCCTTCCTTTTTTTGCTTTCACCAAGCAGAAGTGCAATGACAAAGCGATCAGAAAGATATTAGAACTGTCTCCTCTAAGGTCTTGTCCTTGGCTCTCATTTGTGGAGGATGCCTTTCACCCCTTGTCAAGGCTTCACTCTTACCAACAATTGCTCTAGCTCATGCCTACGTAAGTGGTGTCATTGTTAACATTTAGGTAATATGACATCATAAGCTTTTGCATCTTATTAAGTACTAGCATGTTCTGTGGTAGTTCTCTTCATATTTTCTCACTTTTAAGCACGGTTTGGGCCAGAGGCAGCACATATACAGTTCTCCAAAGCAACTCGCTTTTCTCATTTCATGAACCCATGCCTTTTCCATTTCTACAAAAGTGATTCCAGTAGCTCTTTTATTTCATTTTCCAAGAAAATACATAAAACAAGCTTTCCATTCTTTCCTACCATGAAATGTCTAACACATCTAAATTTTTGTCTCTCTACAGACAGTCTCTCTACTGCTTCCAGTAATCTATGCCAAGGCTTCATATTCTGCAGCACCATTTCACTTTGATAATTTGTGCTGAGCTTAATACTTCTCCACATTTAAATATATGCTCTGCAGAGCATTTACAACATTGGTTTAGTACTTTCTCAGACTTAGGAAAGCAATCAAACGTGCCTTCCATAACAAGTCACTTCAGCAAATGTATTGGCACTTCATCAAGAGACTTTCCTTGCTTTCATATTCCTACCTGCTTTTATGACTTGCTCCTTCTAAATACAGCCGATCTCATCCCAGTCGGATTTACATGATTTAATCCCTCTCTTGCATTCTCTTCATGTGGTACTCTTACAAAATAATCACTCCAAGCCTTGCTAATTAATTCTGCATTCATTTCCAATATGCCTTATTTACCTCTAACATAAGCAAGTGTGTTCGCATCCCTTATCATTTGTTCTCTTGCCTGGATGCACTTGCAAATGATTTTTTTTTTCTGTCTTGAGTCTTCCCCTCCCTGGGGAGCTATAAAATTCACTGCTAACTCCAGTTTTAGCTGACACTGCTTCTTTGGCTTCCTTTTTTTGCTTGTCTTATTTTCACTGTTCAAGTGATTCTCCCCATCTTTTCAACTCAACAGTCACTTTCACTTGAGTTTTTCATCTACGCTACTATCCAGTCCAGCTCCAATATTACTGCTGGGGACTTTTTGCAGAAAACTTACTTGTAGTTCCTATCCTGTCCCATTTACCTTAAATGTATTTAACAAATCACAGATCTCAGGGGCGTTGTTAATATCGCCTGGAACACAGGGGTTACATATATGCAGTAGGACACATTCTTGCCCACCCAGAGGCAAGAATGTGATTTTCCTGAGGTTGCGATGCTATTCTAGACAGCAATGATTTCCTTTGCCCCAGATGTCTCTAAGGGACAAACCACTTGTTACAGGGATGAAGAATCAAGGTAATGCAAAGCAAGACCTAAACAGCATTTAACACATTTTATAAAAATGTGTTAAAGCTTTAAAAGCATTTTAAAGCTTCAAATATAATTTTCATGGACAGGTGTGGGGTTTTTTCAGATCTCATTTGCAAACATGAGTTGATTTTCAAAAAATGGTCCTTGATCTTTTTTCATGAAATACATCTTTTTACCAAATAGCTGATGGCTGTACAATATGTTTGTAGTAAAGCCAGAGAAACTGGGCACCATATACTGACTCACTGTGTTATGTTTTTACTATCCAAAATCCTTCTGCTGTGCAACCCTTGTGTTGTCTGGCTACTGTGCATAAAATTCAACAAGAAAGCAGAGAGAAAAAAAATTGGCTTTTTGAAGAAGAGGAATGATTAATCATATTTGCAATGTCTCAGTGTTGCAATGGAAAACAATTTCAGTGGGGCAGCAGAAAGCGTGTGTGCAACAGCCACTTGCAGCCAAGACAAGAGAAATGGGTTAACCTCTAGCCAGAACATCTAAAGCTCTGTCGTTTCGCTTGAGTGTTAATTTAATTCTTTGACAAGGTTACCTTAATTAGTTGGCAGATGATAGAGAGAAACCTGACAGGTAAGCATAAGCTGACAGGTCTTGAATCACTGCTGTCCTCTCTGCCTTTTCATTTTGAGGTGAAATTCGGGCTAAAATATGCATTGCCATGAGGCTAAATATTGGCATGGAAGTTCTGCACCAGATGTTAGTTTCACTTTTAGGAGATTTTGGAGGCATACTTAGAATATTTTAACAACCTTAATTTTTAAAGGACTGAACTCAAGGCTGACCGTTTCCAGTTTTAGTCAGCAAATAGGAACTGTGCAGGTCTTCCCAATTTGAGAACTCTTTATTTTTTTCCAAACAGGTGAGAAGACTTGAAAAAACATGACTATGAAACAGCTTTCAGCGTCAGTGAAACAAAACTGAAATAAGATACATTCCAGGAAAAAAAAAAAAAGCTGTGGAAATCTGGTTTTATTTTTATTTTATTATGATTTAAATAATTTTACAGTGATTAAGAGCACAATTCACTGTATAATTATGATAGCAGGTTTGCTCATTTTTAACCTGCCTTCTGATGGTCTGATGACCAGAATTAGGCCTGAGAACATGTCTGGGACTGCTGTTGATCATTTGGGCTTGATCCTGCAGAGACCCATAGCTCAGCAGGACCATTCATAGGTGTTAAGCTGTACAGGGCTGTGCACTATTTCTGGAATCAGCGTTATAACTTCTGGGTTGTTTTTTGAGGTGCAAAATGTGCCTCTGTACCCTAAAGATGAACACAGCCTGCAGCTTCCTTTCCTCCATGCCTTCCAGGAAAATCATCAGAATTTCTGCTTAAAGCTGTTTTTTTCCACTGAAGTTCATTGTGTTCACTCCCTGGAGCCTGAAGGACAGACATGGTACTTAAAACTTCAGAAACTTATGTATGATGTTTCCTGTTTTATAATGTTGTTCTGTCTGGTAGAGAGCATGAGCAAGAGATAGGACAATGAAGAAAATCTGTCATGGAACAATTCAGGGCACTAAAGCTCAACTGGGTTTATATCAAGATGGGGTTTTCCTGCATTGCTGTTATGTTACCTCAGTTGTAATATTAGACACCGCTCAGTAAAGCGGCTTGTAATTTCTGCATGGACACTTTTATAGCTTTCATGCTCATCAAGCAGTCCTGTCTCTGATGTCAGATGTATATTATACTGGCAACAGATAATGTCCTCCTTAAGGAAACAGGTTTTCTCTGAAATTTTGAACTTCTCACATGTTTGATCACAGGGTGGGAACTTTTTATATTGAGCTTGAGAAAGTATTTTGCTTCAAATTATTCACTATTTATGAGTATCATCCAGTTTGGGCCAAAGGACATTCGTATTTTCTATGTATTATAGAAATGAACTTGCTCAACTCTAGGTAACAGTTGCTGACTTTTCCAGCAGAACCTGCAGTCAGAGTTTAGCACCTTGGTCATAAAAACATCTGGTATGGCAAGCAACGTCTCTACTGATGGAGGATACTATTTCCTTATGGAAACACTACATTGTAGACTGGTCTCCACCTCAAGTTTCCTTTTTGCCATTTCGATAATCAAATGGGATTTCTCTTTGAGAGAAATGCTGCTAAGACTCATTTTCAGCAAAATGGCCACTCCTGCGTCTAGCAACTGCCACTGTTTTCAGGCTGCCAGGAAGGATCCTTCACTTCTTGTTTCATCACTGAGAAGAGGTGTTGTACCTACAGTCTGCCAGCCCATGTCTCCTACAGGTGATGTGCTTTGCATAGGTCTGACCTTTGGTCCAACTGTTATCAGTGACAGCCCAAGTCAGAAGTACCTTCAGTGAAAACATTTGCAGAGAAGCTGCAGATACATGAAACAAGGACATGGCCTTGGAGGTGCTTTTGCAAGGGGGAAACAATTCCTTTCTCAACTAAAAACCCTGGCAACCACCTGAATCAAAGCCATAAGGAACTTGCAGGAAGGAAACTGATTCTCCCCTGCCACCCAAAGATGATGGTCTCCTGATAAGATTGGGGTTAGTGTTGTAAAGTTCCATTAAAGGAACGTCTGCTGAGAGGTTGTGGGCTTGTCTCTCAGACAACTCAAGGGTTCATTGCACCTTGAGTCCTGACTGGGTGACATTTAATCATTGCAGAGTTTCATAGAGGAAAAATGATGACTTAAATGTCATGGTTTTTTGGTTACAATATGAACACAAACATCAGAAATTCTGGCTTTTAATTATTAGGCTTTTACACTTCAAACCAATAAGCAGGCTCCCCACGAAGTCACTAAATGACCATAGGACCAACATACAGGTGCATAACTTTTTTTTGTGTTACCCACAGAAAATGAACTTTGACATATGTAAAAGATTTAGTTTCTAGTCTCTGTGAACAGTTCCTGCTTTCTCAAATTTCATTTCTATTTTATCATTTCCATCATCTTGATGTCTATTCATAACCCATGGATTGGAATCTGTAAATAATAACCTCAATTTCAAAGCAAAATTGCCTTCTAATAATAAAAAAACCCCACAACCCCCAACTGTGTTAATACTATGACAAAGTTGTAGATTTTTTGGAACAAAAAAAAGCCAAACACTGAAAGCCAAGGTTAAAGCTGATGTTGAGAGATCAAATGAAAATAAAATTAAGTAGAGAACTTTTAATGAGTGTTTAAAGAGTGCTATTAAAGAAGTGTGCATTGCAATTCATATATATTTTGTATATATTCATAATTCATATGTATGTGTGTTTGTGTGTGCCTGCGTATTTGGTACTTAAGCATTTATTTCAACAGCTGGCTTAGCACAATTCTGATGTTGTTAATGATCGAAACCAATTAGATCTTAATGCATGTTATCTACGGTTTCACAATAACATCACAGACAGAAATTTGGACCTTTGAGACTGCAAAGATTAACACTAGAACAAGAAAATGTTGATCACAACACTCAGCTTAACCTCCCAACCCTGTAGTATGCCCCAGTCCTGCTCCCCAGGATCACATCCCTGTTTCATAGTGGAAAGATGCTTCAACATCCCGATTCTTCCCAAAACAAGAACCCTACACAAAGGCAGGGAAAATCCACAGTGTGTTTCTGAACAACCCCTGTTGGGAGCAATAAGAAGAGTTTGAAAGCAGGGCACAACGGGAAATGCTTTTGCTTGACAAGGTAAACACCCTCAGTTTCTATTGCTCACTTTGACTCTGTAATTTAAAATCATGATTATGGCAAGGTATCACACTCAGAGCAATTATTATCTGTAGTTTCAATCTTACGCTCAAAACTGTTCAAACAGTTCTTGACAGTAATTAAGTCAAGTCAATGAAGTTGTGGAGACTGGTATAATTGTGAGCAGATAGAGTCCTCAGCCTTCTTTTCTAGTAAAATATTTTTTCACACTTTGCAAAAACCTCACACCATTTGCACAGAAATAGATATTACTAACCTCTCTGAAGGCATACTTTGAAGAATTAACTACTGTGTAAAAGAGAACAATTTCTATTTCCAGAAAAAAAACCCCATGGTTTTTAATGGAAAGATCCATCTGAGCCGGCTGTCAGCTTGCTGCCTCTTTTGGTACAATTGTGGGAGAACTGGGAAAAGTCACTCACTGCCCGCTCTTAGTGCCCCAGACTTCTTCAAACAGATGATAGGGTTTTTCCTATTCTCTTTGGAGAAGAGTTTGGGCATTGCTATTGCTCCATGCACAAGCCCAAACATTGTTGCCGAAATTAAGTTCAGGAGTGCAGTCGTGCTTCTCCTTATTGAGCCTGTCAGTAAAGAAGTGGGAGGCCACAGGTTTGGGAGGGTTTCACTTGGATTTTACAATCTGTTTATCCAAGACACATTTCTTTCACATACAACAATACATAAAATATTGCCCAAATGTTCACTAATTCTGTTGGAAAGCAGATGAAAGTCTTCTGGCCAAGGCATTTTTCTTTATTGGAAGGAGGAACACTGATGTGATTTCCAGTATAGCTAATTAACTAGAATATTATATTGCAAACCGCAATCACCACACTAGTTGTGCAGGTCAATATAATGCTTTTCAGATGCTGTCTTAAGGCCAATTCCCCCATTGCAAAATATTAAATACATATTTCTTCACAGGTGGCTTTATAGTAGAGCCATACAAATATGACAGTGATATACCGATAGAGAAGAACTGTGAGAACTCTTACAAGCTATTTTTCAAATCAACTGCCGAGCTGCATGGGAATTGGAGAGTCTAAGTCTGAGGAGGGCATGATTTGAAGTCTGTGTACACATCGCTAGAAGGCAGGTGCAATTGCACCTCTCCATCATTGCTCTTAATAAATACCTAACTTAGTTTTATGAATTGACTCTGTGAGTACATCATTAACCAGCACAGGGTAAATTCATCATGGTGCCCAAGACAAACTTAGAGAATTCCACCACAGGAAAGAGAATATGAGTAATGGTTATAGAGGGTGGAGAAAAATTTAAAACTACAAAACATTACAGGGTGTTGGCCTGCCAGGAATGCTGTATTTCCAGAAGAAAAAAACAAAACAAAACCAAACCCCAACACCCCCCTCACCCCACCCTCCCCCCAAAAAACCCAACAACAGCAACAACCAAACAAAGCAAACCAACCAAACAAAAAAACCCCACCAATTCAGAGTAGAGAAGGTAAATGAAATGGAACCTGAAGAAAAGAAACTGTGGGTTGTCTGGCAAGATAACGTGTTTGGGGGAGGTTCAGATGGGAAATTGCTTGCTTATTTTCAAAACAAAAAACCCCACATGATTTATTAGCAGTGAGATCAGAGAAAACTGTTAAGAAGAATGTATTAGCTGTTTAATTTGGGGTTTTATTTTGAAGATCTAGAATATGCATGCTTATTTGCGTCTACATGCATGTGCACACAGATACATGTATTATATATGCATACACATTTTTATATATATATATACTTTAATAAATATACATATGTGTATTTACAGGCATATACAAATTTGTTTCCACACACAGCAGATGTGTGACTGTCATTTTCAGACCCACTGAGTACTTTGAGTATCAGTTGTACCTGCTTTAAGAGTAAAGTGGAATATTGAGCAGGAGATTAAGCAATATGCTCCATTAATCCAAATAAAAGGTAAATCATGTTAAATAGTTAGTCAAGCCATGCTTATTGCCCCTTTTAATCTGCAGAGTATAGCAATGAATATGGTCATAAGGTTAATAATTTCTCCTCTTACCAAACAGCCAACTAAGGGAAGCTAAGACATATAAAACAGTAATTGAAAGGCATTTGTTTTGCATCCAAAAACCTGTTTTAAAAAAATACCTTATCACACACAGAACAATTATGAAAATAGAAACTCGTCATTCCAGTTGCATGACAAATTTCTCAGTCTGCCAAGAACTAAATATAATCCAAGTTGAAGTTTTGCGATTCCTTTATTTCTATTCCATTCCCAGATTTTATTCTACTCAGACAATTGTGAATACTGTGAACTGGAAAATAGCTCTAGAGTGAATCACTGCAGAGAATTTCTCAATATACTGCCTGAAAATTTTATCAAAGAAATGCTTGAGTCTCACTAGCCCTTTACAATATCTGTGGATCACTTTTACTATCTTTTTATCAACATATTTTTCAGGTAGAAAATACTCTTGAAAGGTTACAATGAGACTGAGCATCTGTGTGTCATTACCAATTCAAAGTCAGAAAAGCCTCACAATTACCTTGTGATTTCTTTGTGGGCTTGGGAGACATAAAAAAATAATTGTGTAAGCAGCAGAGAAATCATTAGACTCAAATATACTTTTAGTTATTTTTTTCCCTTGTTTTAAAATATAAAACAAAATACCTAATTATAGTAAGAAGATAGGAGGCAACTGGAAAACTGGTCAAATGGAAAACTGAAAAGATCTTGTTTCGGAAATCTATTTCCATTTGAAAATCTATTTTCATTACTTTTTTTTCCTATCAGGAAATTGGATAATTAAATCAAAATCATCAGCGTTAAACATAATCAACACATAATCCTCATTATGCTGTATTATCTCGAAATGCCCTTGCTAACCTTGCCTTTAAGAGCTTTAGTTGAAAACTTGCATCATAAGAGTGTAACACTTAACACAACCACGCCTATAAGCAACACAAGATGGTTTACCAAATCTCAAATTATGTATATTATAGGTTATTCAGTCTATGAATAAACTATGAATAAATATTATTGAGTCTATGAATAAACTATTAGCTCAATCTTCACAGCTATGCAAAACTATGACTGGAGTCTGTGCACTGAGGTGGCAACTTAAGGAAAATGGCTTAACGAAGTTTTATCAAAAGCCAGTCATCAAAGGCACTAACATCTACTTTTGAGAGTGTCTGGATGTAAAACTTCCTTGGTGCTGCAATGCTCTTGGTAGACTTCAGATCAAAGATGTATTTAAAAATCACACATATTCAATGAATTATTTGCTTATATGATTGTTGCCAAATCAGTAGAGAGAAACGTCATTGCAAATTTGAATGAATATTCATGTGGCATAAATAAACAATGAATACTCATCATGGCAAGCTGACAAAAATTATGCTAAAATTATGCTGAGATTGGTTTTGGAACACATTCAAAATTCATCGCCTGTTGGCAAATAATTTGCTGAAAGAAAAAGAGCTACAATTGTCATAAAATCATTTGCATATTTCACTTGTTGCACTCAATTATTTTATTTCACCATAAGGACTCTAAGACTTTCAAGTCTGAAATCAATTCCTATGTGGAGTAAACAGGTTTTAGAAGATACACTGATAAATTGTCTCTGGCTCCCACCACTAACCCTCTTATCACGACAGATGTACAAGCCTGGCCTACAGACTCTCATACTTAAACACCATTACATATCCTTGGATATCATTACAGGAAATTAAAACATATTAATTTTGAATTCCTGTTCCAATGCCAAACCCGAGCTGATCTTTCATCGTCTTTCTTTCCACATGAGCTGATGCTTATGATGGAAGTTAAGCAGGCAGCCATCCCTATCCTGACTTTTTCATACCTTTTGGTTCAGAAGTCACTTCAGTTACTGGAGCCCATTAACACCTGGTATCCTCTCAGCCAGACCCTGATTAGCTCAATGCTTGTTTGGCTTCCCCCTCAGCTGGCTTTTATTGCAAACAGAGCTGCTTTTTTTTGTGCTCTTTTTGTGCCCCTTCCTACACCAGTGTATTACCTAATCTATCAAAGGGTTTTACTTTAAATAGTCTATGCAGACAGCTGCATTGGCAGATGCCAAATTTGCCTGGGAGGGATTTGTCTTCCTGAAACTGCACTTTTGATAGGAGGAAGCCAAAGGCATTGTTTCTAAAGACCTTTAAGTTTGTGCTTTTACTAATAACACAGAATTTCTTTAGTTTTGAAATTCACAACTTACTTTACTTTGTCTGAATCACTACTGAATAGAACAGAGAAGGCAGATCCTCTTAAAAAACAAAACACAAAAAAACCCAACAAAAAACTAAAGGCAAATTTGAATCCACAAATAGTGGTAAAAAGATGCAAATATATGAGCCACAGCTGTGCCCTGATAACTTAATTAATGATGGTGTGTGCTTTGCCATGTAAACTGAAAGGCATCTACTTGTCACCATATCCCTGGTCTTCCTACCCACAATGCCACTGTGGTCCTTAAATAAGGGACTGTACCGTACACCTAACTAAGAGAACAACTTGGAGACAACTTTTTAAGTATCTACAGCCATCACATTGTCAAACTCTGTTTCTTTTATCAAGCCAATAATCTTGCAAATAAAAACAAGAGGCTGAAACACTAAACTCTATTATAATGACTTCACTCACAAGATTTTCACTAACTCAGCAAAACTCCAACTAATTACCACAGTCTTACAACATGGAGATGAAGGCTGCCTAGAGGAAGATGTCTTTCAAAAGGCACTATTGAAGGAAGGCAAGAGTTGAAAACCAGCCATGAAGCCAACGTTTTGAGCTTAATTAAACCAAGAAACTTTTCTCCAAAAAAAACCCCCTACTATTGAGACGTTGAGAAATAGTTGGGGAAATATTTTCAACTCTATCTCAGTTTATTTGATTGAATACTCGCTATTCCTGCTGAATCTTTACCCTTATCTATATCTCCTTGGTGTTCCCTTTCTGGTGTTGCAACCCCATCAATACCTTTCTGCTGTCTCCATTCACCAGTGTAAGTGGTGGAGTTTTGTACTACAATGAACCTGGGCTTTTCTGAGTTTAAAAGCTGCTTGGGGAATTCACTGCAGGAAAAGGTCCAGGCAAATCCTCTTTACATTTGTACACCATATGGAGTCCTGTCACGTATGGTTTTGGCATAAGATGGTTAATGCTGAAGGGCCTTTGCCCATTAGACTTCTATTTACATGCCCTTGCTCTGTAAGTGTCTCGGGGCAGCACTGATTCCAAGATACCTCTCTGGAGGTCTCCCGCCTTTCTTTCAGGCACATTCAGCCCATCTTCTGCCCCTGACTTTGTGCTCTCGTTGAAGGGTTACTAAGGAGTGCACTAGCTTTGTTTTGCAGTGTTGCACCCCAGATGATGACAATCCTCAGAACTCAGTGACCTCTTGCATCTGGCTCATGACAAAACCTTCTTGCAGAAACAAATCCAACAGCAGCAGTTCAGGATAAATAAAAATTGTCACGCTGCAGAATTGAAGTCCTTACATAGTATGCATTATCTGGAGCCTGATGGCTGATTTGTGCAGTAGCCTCTTGCGAACTTCACAGTCTCTGCTCTGACATCAGTGGGTCCTGGACTCCTATTTTCAAACTACAGCTGTTGCTAAGATCTCATCATGCAAAACCACCCACCTTTGCTCCCCTTTTTCTGGAATTTGAAGATGACATTTCTTGTGACTTTGCAGAATGGCTTTGAAGTGGCTATCTCATCTGCATGTGGGCTGAACCCCTACAACACTTGTGCTACCTGTATGGTCTCTTGCTTTTCTTGGGTGATAACAGTAACTTGGAAGCCAAGGTAAACCTTTTTTTGCTGTTTGGTTTTATTGCCAGCATTACAGAATATGTTCCCTAGCCTTAAGTCAGTTGCAAATTGCTTTGTTTTTACCTTCTTTGGCACTCCTTGTAAACACAAACAAATACCATTCACATATCTGTAAAACAGATCTGCAGTTAACTGAAAATTAGTAAAACCATCAGAATTAAAAGCTGAAGTCTCCCTCTGTGTCATAAGTGTTCACAAAATCCTAGAACCATAGAATGGTTTGGGTTGGAAGGGACCTTAAAGATCATCGAGTTCCAATCCCCCTGCCATGGGCAGGGACACCTCCCACTAGAGCAGGTTGCTCAAAGCCCCCTCCAACCAACCAAGCTGACAGTGTTGGCAGCTGCTGTTTGCAGACCCAGAGATGGGGTTGCTTTCAGTCTCTCCAGGCTTCTGGAGAGATTCATCTTCCCTGGAGATTTTAAGTGCCTCATGCTTTCCAAGCTGTTTCTCTAGGTGGGTTTTTTGTTGCTGGTGGCTTTGTTTCCACACCTTCCCCCGCGCCCCCCCTCCCGCCCCCCCAATTCTGAAATTGCTCAGTTTTGTTCCAACTGCTCAGATTTTGCAGAAATGGTTCAAGTTTGTTGAGGCTACGGGGGAAATAATTACATGTCTTCCAGAAATGTCAGAAGCAATTAAAGACTCTCTAAATCACACATTTCTTAGAGTTGTGACTTCACATGGAAGTAATATGGTAGGTGAGTTTTCAGTCATTCCCTTTTAATTTAGAGATTTGGCACTAGGAATAGCCCTTGGCAACATTACTATGCAGTAACTTCTAAGGCCCCACATAGTACACATAGCTCTTATAGTACAATATCCACGTTTAATAAAAGGGTCATGGAGAGGAGAAAAACCACAACAGCAAAGCATGTCTAAATCTTCAAGGCTTAGAAACTCAAAGTTTTTTTAAAAAGTCTCTTTCATGCAGTATCTAGAAGTGCCATCTTAGAATTTACTTACCTTGTTAAATACAATAGTAGATGCAATTTAGAATCAGAGAGAAAATAGCAATAACTCCCTATAACTTCTATTAATTTGGCTGTTGAAAGCCGGTTTTCTATTAGGGTAAAAAACTGTAAAAATTAGTGTATTCATAAAAAAACATGCACATTGTCTCAGCCTGGGGATTCATTCCTGTTTTGCAATTCTAAAATGTTTTTCAACCATGAGATTGAGAACTTCCACTTGTGCAACTGGAGATTTTACTGGTTATGGTTCATTGTCTCTCAGTAGCATGGTGCTCAACTCTGGCAGTATGGGTCCTCAAGATGCTCTAATATAGAAAAAAGGGAAAATTACTCCATACAGTGGCAGACAGTAAGAATAAAGAGCAAAAGATGGCAGACGTGACCACTGGAGAGATGCAGACTCAAGAAAATGTTTCCATGAAAGAAGCTTACAAATATACCTGCTTAATGAAGTCTGTCAGCTTTCTCTTGTGAACCAAAGTCTGTGCATTGAAGGAACTGCACGCAGCAAACTTTCCTGAATTCATAATTGCCACAGTTAAGGAAGCAGAAGTAAATGCATTTGCATTTATGGAAGTTACCTTCCACTGCCTGCCCTTTAAAATCTTAGCCTCTGTAGGAAGTGACAGCAATATACTATGAATTAATTCCCTTCATCCGCATGGGCAAGAGAATGGTGCCAGAAACAAACAAACCAACCCAAGTAATACCGTCTTTAACAAATTAGACACAGAAAAAATCTCTTCCTGTCTTCAGGGATTAGGTGACAAATATTCCTCTTGATGTTACCCTAATTGGTGGATAGGCTCGTGTCTGGGCTGGATGACCTACTTAACTCCATGTCATTCACAATGATTTTCATGAATTTGAAATATGAAAAACAATTTCTGTTTTTTGTTTACATTTTGCTAATTATGGAATAACTGAAGAGTCCCTTTGCCTACATTTTATAGACTGGTGGCAATGAGATCTCAATTTTTTTTTTAGGTTGGAAGGGACTTTCAAGATCATCTTGTCCAACCCTCAACCTAATTCTGACAAAAATAAACACCCACACAACAAACAAAATGCAACACCATAACTAAACCATGTCTCCCAGCACCACGTCAACCTGTCAAAAACATATAGAATCATAGAATCATTTATATTATCTATTAAGAATATATTAAATGCCCTATGGGTTCAGAATAACAGTCTACCTCTTAGAGGCAGCACGTAACTGCCACTGCACCATTTTAGAGGGTGCATATCCTTGCTTGCTCCCTTTAACACGTGTGTGGACCTGCAGATACTGAATTAGACTGTTTCCCTCTCACCTTTGGACCTGCCGACAGTGTCTGCCTCCACAATGTCCCACAGCAACAAATCACAGCTGCTCACTACCCACAGCCCAGGGAGGTGCCTGCATTTCTTTGCTTTCAACCAGTCTCCTACTAGTTTCCTCGAGCATCCCCAGTGCTAGTACTGGTTAAGCGCCCAGTTCTGCATTCTCTTAATCTGCTGCCTTGTGATTTTGTAAATCTCACTCATATTCCCCGTCCATCTCCTCCTCTAAACACAGAAGAGCCACAGCCTCTTTAGCTGCTGCTTATGAAGCAATACCTGCATCCCTTTGATTGCTGCAGTTTCTCTCCTCTGTACCATGTCCTTCTTGAAATGTGACATTCCCGATACTTTCCCTGGTGATGCCCAGAACCTTGTTGGCTTTTCTGGCTGCTGTTACAGAGCAGGTCAGTGATTTTGGAAAATGATCAGCAATGGTTCCAAGATCACTTTCCTGAGTTGTATTTGTCTGTCCTAAGTTGCAACAATATTTTATGTTCCCTTATCATGTCTTCTCTTAATAGTCTTTCCAGTAGCAACCATGGTCATTTGCAACTCCCTTCACATAGGTAGCAGCAGCTCCAGCTGTTTGATCTCCTGTTGCTCTTCTCAAGCCAACCACTTCTATTTTGCTTATATTCCCTTTGAAACAAAGTAATAAAATCTGGTTAGGCTACTCAAGGCAAAGTAGAGCAAGATGTGTCATTTCTGAAATACTTTTCGTATTGCAGTCTTAATTTTTCTTTGTATATTCTAACGTCACAAACAGAAATTTTATTTGGTATAGAAACTGTGTTGTTTGACATACAAAGTATGCTTTAAGTAGTTTCTTCATTTTATGGTTCATAATGATTCCTAGTTTTTGAAGAAATTTCAGCATATCCAGAATCAAAGGAGTATTGCATTCTTCGGATACAAAATGATAACATTTTGTAGAGTCTGGAGTTCTTCCAAGCATTTCTAAAATATGGAATAAAATACTGCACTGTCTTGCACATTTCCATTCCTCCTCCAAACCAATCAAGATCTTAACCAGGTCTATCTGGACCAGCTGCATACATGTCCATGTATTTTACCTTTTTCTTTAACTACAGAAGTGGTTTTGTACATGCTAGGGTTTCTTGCAAACACTTATCACAGCACTTATCCTTTCAAATAGTCAGCTGCTGGAACAGATGTGTGAAGGCATGAGTAGGTTTCAATAAATATTGCCCCAAATAAGCTCCTGTCTGGCCCAGTTACAGTGTTTATATCAAGACAGAGTAGGAATATGCAAAAGTGATTTGAAAAAAAAGAATGGCAAGTGAGCCTAGAAACAATTTTTTATCTAAACAAATAAGAAATATTTTTAAAGGTTAGGAAGCAACAGCCATTTTCGGAGATGGGAGTAAAAAGGGGTTACAAAAGCAAACAGAATATTGTCAGAGGAAAGAGATAGAGAAGAATTCATTTGAGTCTTAGAAATCATGGTCTTCAGTGAACTTATTATTTATTAAGTGAAATTATTGTTTTCCAAGGAAGGTTGAAAGTAATAAAAGCACTGATAAAAGATAACCTGAATAGAAAATCAAAGGTGTCTGGGTTTTTGCTGTTTTTTTTTTCTTTAGTACAGCTTTGCAATTTCATATTATATATATAGTATATCGCATATATGTGTATTATATATTGCATATTACATATTTAAATAAATGTAACTCAGCATGTCTAATATTTTATATTAATGATATATATTTAATAAAATATTTAAAATATATGCAAATTTTTCCTTTAGATGACAATCTTGCAAGAGCTATTAAGCAAGAGAGATTTTCTACCTACTTTAGGAGAAAAAGTTAGGAGAAGAGCAGTTCAACCAAGTTCACAGATGAACCACAAGCCATCAAGAGAATCAAGTTCATGTCCCACACATCAAATTTAGACAAATACAGGCCTGAAGATATCTGGGAGTATGGCCTACTTCATACTCTTGTGGGCTCCCTGACACCCATTCCTTGTTAATAATGAAATAGCATCAAGAATAATAACATAACTTTCTAATTTGAGTTGTCTTACAAGCCCTATTGAGGAAAATCCTTTCTCTGCTAGTCATTTCACATCACAAGATTTTCCCCCAATTCGACTTCTGCTCATCAGCTGCTCTTTTGCATGAAAGAGTGGAAGCAATACTGATAGCCTTGCTTTCCCTAAACAGCAACTGCAAAAAACCCCTGAACTCTCAAATGAGTTGCCAGATGGACTTCTCTTTTGATCTGGGGCTGCTTTTTGATTAGCAGTTGGCCTTCCTTTCTCAGCCTGCCCGTGGCACCTTTAAACATCTGTTGTATTAAAGGGGTCACATCATGGACCATACTGGGGATTAGTCTTAGGACTCACTGTCTCTTAAAAAAGAAAGCTTGTCTGCCCTATTACAGAGATAAAAGGTGTTTGGATTCATATTTTACATTATTTTAGGAAACATTTATTTTTAAACCAGTTTTCTGTGGCAGAAGCAAAGTGGGACTATATTTGAGACAAATATAGGCCTCCTAGCCATGGACCAAACAGATGGACAAGTCAAGGCTTTTGGCAGCTACGTGTATGCTGTGATTGCGTGTAACTACATCACCTATTCACTTCGAAGGAACTTGTTTGTCTAGTCTAGAATTTCATTCAGTGCCATGCAAGAGCAAGGCAAATGGCACTGCTCTGTCTCGGTGCTCTTCTACACATTTATCATGCCCTCATTCTTAGTAAACCAAGGCGTTGCACATGAAGTTTGCTGACAGTGCAACGGCTCCTGTACCATTAGATGCTTTCTAATAGCTTGCCTAGGCTAGCTACTGGGCTGTGTGCCTTCCATCATCTCTCTGGCAACTGGCTGGCTTCAAGGGAAGGCTTGCAATTTGTAAGACCTCGGACTACCTCCCCACATTTTCCTGTCACCCTAAGTAGCTGAGCAACTCTGGTAGGCAGGCTCATTTGGGTGCCACCTGTGGGGAACATAGTTACAGGCACTGGTGCAACCATTTCAGGAGGCAGCGCCCAGCCCCAGCTGTGATGGATGCCTCAGAGCAAAAAATGTGTTGCTGTTTCTTGAGACACTTCCCTGACGGAGATTTGGACATATGGAGCAACAGATTGGTGGACAGGGAAACTGGTTAAGTTAGTCTGTAAGTTTACTGACTTTAAGTTAAATCAATCTTCCTGAATGATGATTAACATATTTGCAGTTGAAAGGGTACAGTTTCAGGTCTACTTTCAAGCAAAGTGTCATTGTTTTGTGACCTTGGACAGATTGTTATATAGGAATGTTTTAGCGAGCTGCTAGTAAGCTAATGTCATTGCTGCTAAGCATTCTGTCTGGGTGATGTTTAGCATATTTTCTCTTTAAAGTGCTCTGTGGTTGCAGGCCTACTTGTTAGAAAGACATCACCTTTTTGTGCTCCTGAGAAAAACAAATGAATGAAAAATAAAAAATGGTTTTCAGCAGTGCAAATAATAATACTTAGCTCTGTCATGCAATGAAGGAGGCCAAAGCCAAGAACAAGATTCATCAATGTAGATTCCAGGACTATTATGTGTCCCCTTTTGCTTGTTAGTGTTTGAGTTATGTCTACACTTCTACTATTCTTCATAGTAAATTTTAGGACCACGTATCAAGCAGTAAGAATCCATCTGTTAATAGCATCAGCCATACAGTCAAACCAGATGAGTAATATCCACTCTTTCTAAATAACCAGTTTAGCAAAAAACACCTTTTACCACTAATGCTAAGTAGAAATGAAGAGTATGGGCACTCATTAATAATAAAAAAAGAAACATCTCACAAGCTTCCTTTTATATATATTTTTTTCCATCTGGGATATTGTCTTCCATATTTGCTTGTAGCATGATAATCTTGTTTGAAAATTGAAATTCAAAGCTATAAGCATATACTGCTCTATAGCTACAATGACCAAGTAAATAACCTGGCTAGTGAGAAAGGAAAATGAGACATGATCAAAAAATTTCTGTAATTTACTGTTTTGTGTGCATATGCATCTGTGCCATGGAGCCAACAAAAATTATGTACTGCTGTAAATCTAAAGGTTATTCCCCTTATGTCCAGGTGGAAGAGTCCTGTACATTAGTAAAAGAGGACTTGTCTCTGTCTCCCACTGCTGCTGTGAAGTGGCTTCTACATGCAGCAGCAGGAGGCATGAACCTGCATGTGTTTATACATTTACGACTCTAATATTGTGCTGGGCTGGTGGACACCAAATGGCCCACGGACCTTTTCTGATTAGAGTGATTTACTAGGATCTGTGTACAAATAGTACATGCAAAACGTAGACTGAAAGGCGAGAGGAGAAAAGTGAAGAAACATTTTAGTGTCTATATATTTACATATTTATGTAATTTGGTGCATATTGCTGTCACGCAGGAGGGACAAAGACACACTGTGCACATGTACTATAGCAGGCGGAATACAAATGGCTTAATACATTTATAAAGCCAACATATGATAGTGATTTTTTTTCACTAGTCCTGACTTGTTAAAGATCATGAGTCCTGATTCGTTAAAGATCAAGTGGGCTCTCACTGAAAAATTAAAAGCTGCCATTCAATATAGGACGTTGTAAAACAGAGAACAGTATAAGGTCAGTTTTTTTTCCCAACATGACTGGGTATTTGAAGTTGTTATGAAACATATTTGCAGATGCAGAAGAGCATAACTGTAGGGTATAAAAGAACCACTTGTATATATGAAGTAACCTACCCAGGTCCTGGATGGGTCTCCTGAGAGGTGGTAAACAGGAAGACTTCCCTCTGAATACACAGCACCTCGAATATCTGAAGATCAGACTCTCTGAGTACAGCCTATAAGCAGCTGATAGAGACCTGCCTGAAATGTACAGGACAGGAATGAAGTGCCTGGAGTCAGGAATTCTCCATTGATCCACAAAGCAGAGTGAATGCGGACAGCATAATATCCAGGCAGCAACTGCAATATCTATTTTCTTAATGATGAACAATTACCTATATAAGCTGCTGTTGGAATAATATGTTTCAAATTTGAAACTGCCTGACTAGATTATGAATAGGCCCCATGTGGCATACCATTTGTTTATTCTTATATATGCTTTTTAAAAATGAAGGAGTCAGGCTTGGAAAGATTATGCTCCGCTTTTAGTAGTTTACCTTTCGGCAGACATTACAGAAAATAATTTGCAGAGTCCATAGAGACTGCATATTACATAGTGCCTAAGACAAAGAAATGGATACAGTTTAAAACCATATAGGAAAGTGTAGACAGCTGATCTGAAAATAACAGTAACTTATTTTTCTTTTACACTGCCTACTCCAAATTGCAGAATAGGGAGAAGCAAAGTGAAAATTTTGAGGAATTAAATAACAGAGTGGTGTGTGAGATGAAAAAGAGTAAATGCCCTTATAAAATTAAAATATCAGTATTATTTGTAAGCATCTGGTGTGCTAACCTGTAGATTTTTGTGAAGAGTATAGAAGAGAACAGGTTTACGTATTAAAACCACTTCTCATGAATACTAGTAGCATGGAAGGAAAATATATTTTGGTGGTATTAACAAGGCTGTCTTTAGAAGACACCAGATGATGGGCAAATTCCTATCCTCCCATGGGTGAAACGTGCCATGTATGGTCTGGCTGGATGGAGTCTGTGCTGTCTTTTCAGATACCCTGACACCAGAGCTGTGGGATAGAGCAGTAAGACCATGGTGACATTTCACAGCAAGCATGGTTTTCAGATAACCTCTCTGGAGTATTTGAGAGGATTCGCAAAGGTTCACACACCCAAGAGCAAGGTGGGAAGCATACTGAAAGTTCCTTCCAATTTTGTTGAACATTTGTTGAACATTAGTGGATGTTGAACATCCACTGAGAGCCCTGGAGAAAGCTTTGTGAAAAACAAATAGCCAAATATAGCCTCTTAAGTTGTCCTTTGTTCCCAGAAGTGACTGCTCTCCTCAGCAGTGCACAAGCCAGGTACATTTAAAACAGACAGTTGGACTCAGGGAATAAGCTATGCTTTTTTGTGTCCTGCTATTTTAGTGCTTCCTCAAGAAAGCCTCTGCTGAGGAGAGCAGCCACTTCTGGGAACCAAGGCTACTTCTTTGTATGTAAAGTCTGACTTTCAGGCTGATGTTTTAATCAATCACAAGTACTAAATTCTTTCCTGGAGTCAGTTACAATCAAATCCTTCTGCATCTCTGTTCTCAGTGCCATTGCAGGCTGTGGTAATTGACTACAGTTTTCTGGGATAACCTTCATGTCTGCTTGACTGGGTTTCATGGTTATCTAGGAGCATTTAAAGAAAACTTTCCCCCCTTAGATATTTTTCCTTCTCCCGTAAAAAGCATTGATTATTGCAGACAACCAGTAGGAAAGGCCAGTTTGCAAAAAACAGAAATGGGATGGACTGGAGGATTTAACCGGAATCCTGGCTTGAATAATCAGTTACTGCGTCTACACACAAAAAGGATGTGAATATCTACATGAAGTTACTATCAACATGCACTTCCACCCAAGGCTGCAGGTGAAAGAGCTAAGTTGTGACATTGAGTAGCTCCCTGCAATGAAGTGATTGCAGCCTGAAAAGAACAAATGGGACATTCTGCAGTTACAAGCTGCAGTTCTGGGGAAAAGTCATATGACTATTTTGAGATCAGATCAGACATAAATGTGAAATTAGTTAGAAGAACTTTGTCCTGGGCACTGAGGTGTTGAGAATGTAGGCATTTACGACTAAAGAATGCTCAAAAATGTCTTCAATTAAAAAATTACCTAAAAATAGGGAAACTTAAGGATAAAAAAGTTCTAGCCCCATGATGATACTGGTGGTTCACTGGCAGGATTGGTTTTCTTATGTTTGCATTTAAAAAACTGTAGGCAGTTGTACATCAAATGCCTTCACAGGAAGGGTGTCATTGCAGCTGCAAGGTCATGCCAGTCTAAGTCAGCAAGAGCCAGAATGCCTCATCACCTTGGCTTGTACCACTCTATGTGTTTATCTACGTAATCTATCCATTAAGTGTGAAATCACATCATTTTATGGAAAAAAAGTCTTCCACAATGCACAGAAAGCAACAACTAAATTTGGTCTGCCTGGAATACAGGGGGAGGTTATGTATATTTGACCAGAATGAAGGAAGCTCTCTGCAGTGTACGAGGTTTTATGTTTTCTGTATCTTTATAACTATATTCTGGGTTGTGACACCCTGCCCTGGAAGCTTTGTTCACGGTGCCTGTGATGGAAAGAGAAAAGAAGAATTAAAAAGAGGTGGGTAAAGAACAGGAGAAGCTTCAGACAGCAGCAGCAGGGCTATGTTGAAGCTGAGTAGCTGCTCCATTCTTTAGAAAGCGGGACTGTCAGTAACACCTTGCTCTTGACATTGGGTGACAGTAAAAAGCCCAAATGAAGAGCTAGAGTGCTGTAGCAAATAGTGCTTCTACTGCTCACATTAACAATCAGAGCATGTAGCTGGACTCCTTCCCTTGCCAGAGACTAAGCAATAAATGAAATTTCAAGGGTCTGATGAGCAAAAATTCCAAGGTCACTCAACCTGAGTAGGATAAATGATAATAAGCTTCGCTATAAATAGCAATTCTGTGACCTGTTGTTGCAATTCTAGGTGAATTATCAGTGATGAATTTTCAAGTATTCCCCATTAAGAATATTATGCACCATGTTGAATTTCAGTCTGTAGAGGTTAAAGCTCTTTTTCTTTCTCAGATGCAGGGGTGAGACATATCCCATCAAACTGCAGCCTTTATGAGGCATCTAGTTTAAGCGAGTTAGTTAGGCTTCCTTTGTAATAGAGGAATTCATCTCAGTATTGGATGAATTGACTTCTGGAGGTGCTGATTTTCTTTTCTGCTAACTATGAAGGGAGCTTACAAGACCATCCTTAAAGCAAGGATCTGTCTTTTAGAACGATAAAGCATATATTTCAGGTTCATATAATGTCACTAGTCATGACCTTCCATCTCACTCTACAGGGTTAAAATTTAAATAATTTAAAAACAAATGTTGCTAAATTCACATGGGAAGAAGAGGACAAGATGATGGCAAACACCTGGCAAACAAGAAGGCATTCGAGTGAGCTTGGAAAGCATCACCAAGTGGAGGCAGCCATGTGAGCTGGTTCTCTTTTCCTCCATCAGGAAAGATCAAGAGGTTTGTGTTTGTGTGGACTGTCTTTTGTATTGTTAACTGCAAACACAAGTGACACAACAGGCAACCCTTGATGTCCAGTGGTCTCCAAGACTTTAAAAAAAAGTAAAACCCTAGTATAGTGTCATGATTCCAGGAGCTGCAGCTTTAAAAAGACGACTTCTGAAGGGAAAAAAAGCAAGAAAAAAACCCACAAACCCGTGACAAATGACAGCCTTAACTGCTGCTTCTCCTTAATCTCAAGAATGTCAAGGCCTGTTTCTTCACTCATGATAATATACATCAATGTAATTCCACTGTAGTCATCTTTGTTTACCTTCCAAGAAAAATTAGGGTAGTACAGTTTACAGTATCAGGAGTATGGGACTTCTTCTTTTGACTACAAGCTTAGCATTTCAGCAACCACTATGAATTCAGTGTAAATGTTCCTAACTTTTTGCAGTACAGGTAAGAAGAAACTGATAAACGTGGTGATTTATTCTTTGCCAGTCAGAAACCATTTAAGTAAGGCACATTCTCTATTGGGTTCTCAGTAATACTGTATGAACATTAACTTGCATTGTTTAATATCAATTTACTGCTAAACAAAGCCTCTTCTGACTTCAGTGTGACTCATGAATGGCAAATTAATCAAATTTGGAAATGTTTGTTTGATCTTTAAAATTATTTAATCGGACATATCTCATTTAGAAAGTAATTTAATAACAGAGGTAAAGTAACAGTTAACACTGAAAGAGTCATGCTTCAGCATGAAGCAAATTGTTTAGATCAATTGGCTTATTAAGCCAACTCGTAGTATATAAAAATGCAGACCTATCACCCTACTCTTTTTGGATCAATAGCTTCAACAAGTTCCTAATGCCTTCTTCAAAAAAGTCATATTCTAAAAAAAAGTATTCAGACAGAAATTTTTTATTGTTTTATGAAAATAAATGTTTGGATTCAATACAAAATTTTAATACACAATGTATCAAAAGGCCAGCGTGGGTCAGATTAATACTGATTTGTGCAATCTGAATTACTGATGTCACTGGAGCCACACCTGATTCATTCCCATAATGGATGTATCCCTAGACATGTGAATGCACTGTAAAATAAGAAAAGTGCAACATGAAAATAATTCACTGTGGAGAAAAGACTTGAAAAGCAAAGTAACAACTCCATAAGGAAAGGATTGCACTTGTTTAAGGAACAGGACAAAGATGTCCTGCCCTTACTGTAATGTTGTCACAGGAGGAAAAAGGAGACACATGCTACAATTTGGGTTTCCAAAACCCAGCCGCTTTGTCACCACCTACTAAAATCTATTTTTTAAAAGTGCACTACAATTAGTATAGGAAAGGCGAAAATAATAAAGAAAGGCTGTGTCGTGGTTTGGCCTCAGATGGCAACAAAGGGCCACGTGGCAGCCACTCGCACAGATCTGAGTCCCCACCGGCGGCGCAGCCGGGAGGGGAAAATCGAAAGAAAAAGGCAAAACTCATGGGTTGCGACAAAGGCAACTCAACAGAACAGAAATAACAACGATAACACAGACAGAGGAGTATACAACCGCCATCACAATACCGCCGCCTGCCGAGGCACCCGGAACACACCAACCACACTGCTCTCTCCACTCCTTCTGCCCCGGGGGCGGGACTTCCTCCTTTTATGTCACTTCCTGTCCCTCCCCTTCCCCGGCTAGCTCAGGCCCCTCCCCCTGGGCGTGGCTCAAATGGTTTGGAATACCTGTGTCCCTGCTAGGTCCTGGGAACGGTTAACCCTTTCCCCACCAGACCCAGTACAGGCTGCCAATAATGAAGTATGTCCACATTCAAATGAATCATGCTGCTGTATAAAAATTTTCATGTTTCAGAAGGCACAAAAAAAAGGACTCAGGTGGAATAAAACATAACTTTTTTTTTCAGGTTACAATCTTTCTTACATAATTTAGGATTTACATCTACTCCTCTTCAGCTGAGAGATGGAAACTCCTGTTGGATACCTAAATGGTAATTCTATGATGAGTCAATCAGACATACATTAAAGACTACTAAAATTTGTAGTGGATCTCCTCTTGATATAAAGTGATGCTGACCTGAGCTATCATCACCACCTCCGCTCTCCCATATTCCCTACCTACTGCTCTTCTGCTAACCTGACTCTCCCTGGCCTCCTACCACATGCTCAGCATCATACCATGCTCCTCATCCTGTCACAAAATGCCCTCAGCTCTGCAAGCTCTCTCACACATCTCACTAATATTGCCCTTCATTCTTCAGATCCGCTACTAGCCTTTGTTTTTCTGGACCCTCAGACAAAAGGAAGCACAAACCAGGATGCTTCCCTACTAAAGATGTGCTTTTTAGGTGGTGGTTGTACAAATGCAGATAGCCAAGAGGCACTAGCATCTTGTATAGTTGATAGGATACTGGTTCTTGGCTCCATCTGTATTTACAGAGACATAAAGAAGACTGCAATGGGTCAAGCCAAGTGTCTGTCTGGTCCAGGATCCTGAGTTCAGCAGCAGCCAACACCAAATGTACATGGGATAGCATATAAAGTAAGGTAACATACAACAAGTATTTTCTTAATAAGCAGTATTTTCTTAAAGTTTTCTCCTAGTTGTAGCCCTGTAAATATAGTCTTTGACAATAAGAAGTAAAAGGCCACAGGCTTTAGCTGGGGTAGCAATTACCTGGTGGCCACCTGCTGTGGCCTCCTTGTGCTGGCTTCACTCTGGGATAGTCACTGCCAGAGACAAACAGCCCCCGTGGGGTGATGGGGCTGGGGGAGAGCAGCTCCCAGGGTATGCCTGGGAAGCAGGGAGGAGGCAGGCTGTGGTAAGATATTACATAAAAATACCCACAAAGAGAGGGGAAAAGAGGGACCCTCCCACTGTGAACCTCCCACAGCAAAGACCCCAGGACACTGGTGACGTTTTGCAATCCCACTTCATTTTCACAATGAAGACTTGGGTTCTTGACCTTAGAACCTAAAGGGAGCTTGGAAGGTCTCTCAGAGCATCAGAGAAAAGTAGGAGGGATCTGTAAATCTTCTTGTAAAACAATTTTAATTGTATTACTGATTATGCTTCTCTATATTAATTTTGGACTCAGAGTACACATTGTGTAAATGCACAAGTAATTTGGGCAATTAGACTGTTAAAACATCAATAGGGCTGATGCTAAACAGTCTTCCCTTTTGGCAATAACAAGGTTTTCAGTGTAAATACATACTGAGTGCAAACAGATTCCAGCAAATTGCTATCACTCTAGGGATTTCCAGAACCAGAACTGGTGTCTCTATAGTTAGTAGCTGTGAATGGGGTGTCTCTTCCACAATTTTGTGCAGTCACTATTTAAACCCACACTGGTCGGCCCTTTTGCTAGGTTGGACATACAGCATACGTTATCTCCAGCAACTAGTGAGCTGAACAAGGGCTTTGGAGCACATGTATTTTGTAAACCTGTTCTGCTTTGCACTACTGAAACATGGAAATTCCTATATTCTCATTAAGCTTTACAGAAACTTCTCCATAATTGTGAAGATGTGTGAGAATATATGACTGTGCATATCATTACAGTGCATATCCACACCAATACCTTTCCAGTGTCCAAAAAGCTTTATCTATGCTGTTCTCCAGCTGTGCAGAATGATTGAATTTGAGTTTATTACTTTGGGTACCTACTACTGGTAGCTGAAGTGCACTCAGTCAAGCTCTTTGTAGGTAGCACATCACCATGATATGCAGAAGCGAAGAGGTGGGCTTTGAACAGAATCCGGAATTCCTAAAGAAGGAAACAAATTTGAGACATCCTGCCTTGGTGATATTGGTGGTCACTTGTGGTTTATGGAAATCACAGGACAGCACAAAAAAAATTTTTCAGATCAGCTGAACCCAAGAAACAAGCCTGCACAGGACTCACTGGGGACTCTTGCCTATGTTTGTACCTTGCAAACCATAGCTTTACCTCCACAAGTTTGTTTGCTGAGGAGATTATTTCTCCCCTGTTATAAATCAGAGTCAGGCATGACTCTGCTGTTAGAATATCCAAACATGAATTGTGCCTTCAGTAATTTGCCACTGAGTTGTGCTTCTGCCTTGGGCAATATGTATACACTCTTAAAGGCAGCAAATGAAATGAAGCTGTCACCAAAACTTGCCTGCAGTTCTTCATGAAACAATTTGTAGGAGCTTCTCTGTCTGTGCAGCAAGCAGCAGGGGCAGAGGGACAAGCAGAGAACCCAGGACACTTCAGCAAAAGCATTATGAAGATGCCTGTGTTCCCTGGGAGGCTGAAGAATATTGTTTTCTGAAAACTCCACTCCGTTCATTCTTGTGAAAAAACTCACTGGTTTCAACAATTATTGGAAGATAGCTATGTTGTGGTAGTACTGGGCTACACCTTAGGAGAATACCATTTATCTGATTGCTCATCTTTCCCCATTCTAAACAATCTTTGGTGAATCACAGCATATCCCTCTATCTCACTTTTCTACTATATATATCCCTTTCTTCCATTCTTTGTCTGCCTTAGGCTTCCCATGCATTATGGCAATGACTTGCTCTTACTGTGGGCAGCAACAGACACAGTAGTGAAAGATTTTTTGATGCTGTAAATGTTATGATACAAAAGCCCACCAGTGTTTAGCCAATCTTGTTCAATATAACAACAATCACAAGAGAGTCTATATTAACTTCTTTGTTTGGAGAAGGTAGAAATGTAATTGTATACTGCCTTATTTCAGGAAAGTGACATTATTTTGGACATCCTGTGCCAAAAGTGCTTCAAGTAGAAGGGCCAATTTGGAAAGTGAACTGTTGGAATAATTCTAAGAAGGAAAATGCAATACAGTTCTTCTGGGAAATTAATATAGTGCTTATAGCCCATGTGGATGGATGATTTAGAATGACTGCTGATTTTACAAAAACTCTTATTTGTGCTACAGATTGGTGAGCAGATCAAGGAATCAGTCAAGTTGGTGGGAAGGAACCTTGAAAGGCTACATAGTCCGACGTAGTCCAACGTGTCATTCACAGCAAAAGTATTGTCAATACAGTATCAGGTCAGCCATGGCTTTGCCAGGCTGGTTCTTGAAAGTCTTCAAGGTTTCCCATATTCCCAGGTAATGAGAATTCCTATGCTGCACTGACCTCCTAGTGAACTAGTGAAATTTTACATAAAGTCCATCTGAGCCTCCCAAGACACGACTTGTGTCCTTTGCAGTTCTCTCTTTCATCTGTGATTGCTGTGCACAATTCAGCTCCCCCATCTTTGTGACTTTCCCTGAAGAAGCTGTGGGCAGCTATCACACGGCCCTTCATTTTCTCCTCCACCAGACTTCATGAGCCCAACTCACTCGCTGTAGTTCCCTGACCATCCTGGGCAAAGAAAGCCTGTCAGCACCACAGCTTTATTTGATTCTCCTAAATGGATGAAAAGACCTCCTAGTGAAACCTAGGTGCTCCAAACAAACAGAAAACAATGTGGGTGAGTTTTTTAAGCTTTTTGGAATAATGTCTCTCACACAAAATCAGAGGCTTGTTTCTTTTCATATGAAAGCTACATTATGTTGAACTTTAATTTTTTGAGCAAACTCTGCACAACCAAGCAGCTTCACAGTACTGTCTCCTATAATAACTGTAACTGGAGTTTACATTTTAATGGGTTCGGTAATATTGAAACAGAGCATCATTTGCTATTTGCATATTAAGTGCATCCAGCAAATCTCTCCTAGCACACCAGTACAGCTGTGCATTATACGGGATTCAGCATCTACATAATATGTATCAAAAGACATATTTACATGCAGGCAACCAGCCACATAATATAGGTTAAGAAATCCAAAAGAATGGTGGGATAAAGTGTTCGAATATGTACAGAAATGATTGAGTCGATTCCAGCATTTGTTTATGACCTGGAGCTGTGCTGATATACCTTAACAATACACCTCCTTCCATCTGCAACGGAGACTTGTTCTATTCCTGCTCAGCACAAACACTTCTTCATGTACTTCACGTACTTTAGGTTGGACTCTGTGGAAAACCTGATCACAATGTCTGCTGTTTCTGCAGTATTTTCAGGTTTTTCACAAGATATCTGCAGTAATTGACTGCAGCTGTAAAACAACCTTTTTTTGGGGGTGTGTTTTAGATTTGATGTCTTGCAGCTCCATTTGTGTTATCTTTGTAAATTTTCACAGGGTGCCCTCTGAACTATGTCTATCAGTGTTTTTATTCTCAGAGGTTCTCACTACATGGCATCTACTCTGTTTCCAGACAGGCACGTGATGATCAGTTCCCTGGAAAAAGTTGTGTTCTGTTCTTTTGACTGCCTGATCTTGGTCTGAGAGCCCAAAAGTATTCAATTAGAGACACCATTTGCTTTAGATTTTTAATGCCATGGGAGCAACATGATGTTTTTCATCCCTAAAGAGGGGCATGTAGATTACATTCTGGGCTACTGCTCCAAGGCAGTACACAAGCTATGCATACCTTCATGCTTCAGAAAGCACTTTGTCACCAACTGCAGGTATATCATTACAAACACCCTGATCCAGGCACGGAAACTGCAGGCCCCAGCAGGCACGGCAGGGATGGTGAAGCTAGCCTGAAGGTGCATCCTTGTCACCAGCTAGTAGTATAGCTGGGAGAAATGAAGGAGTGGGTTCTTGGAAGTTTTTTACCCAGGAGAATTTCTAGCAGTACTGCACTACCGAGGCAAATGGCAGGGCACAGCACCCGAGGTCACTGCATCCATCCCCTGCTTTACACGTTGACATGTAGAAGCGTTACCCTCCCTTGTCCAATACCAATCCTGTAACGCTGCCCAGTTTCCCATCTTCAAATATCTAGTTATGCAGGGTAGACCTCTTTAGCCATCCTTGCAAGAATATTGCACCTGCTGTACTTTTATTTCACATTTCATAGAATCATGGAATGGTTTGGGTTGGAATGGACCTTAAAGATCTTGTTTCACTCCCCTCACCCCCCGCCATGGGCAGGGACACCTCCCACTAGAGCAGGTTGCTCAAAGCCTCATCCAGCATGGCCTTGAATGCTTCCAGGGATGGGGCATCCACGACTTCCCTGGGAAATCTATTCTGGTGTCTCACCACCCTGACAGTAAAGAATTTCTTCCTAATGCCCAGTCTAAATCTCCCCTCTTTCAATTTAAAACCATTACCCCTCATCCAATCACTATGCTCACAGATAAAGATTCCTCCCCCATCTCTCCTGTGGTTCCCCTTCAGGTACTGGAAGGCCGCTGTGATCTCCCATGAGCCTTCTCTTGTCCAGGCAGAACAACCCCAACTCTCTCAGCCTGTGTTCGTAAGAGAGGTGATTCAATGCTCTGATTATCTTCATGGCCCTCCTCTGGACTTGCTCCAACAGGTCCATGTCCTTCCTCTGTTGAGGACTCCAAAGCTAAAAAGCTGGACACAGTACTCCAGGTGGGGTCTTACAAGAGCAGAATAGAGGGAAGTGACCTGCTGGCCACACTCCTCTTGATGCAGCCCAGGATGAGGTTAGCTTTCTGGGCTGCCAGTGCACATTGCCAGCTCATGCTGAGCTTCTCATCCACCAACACTCCCAAGTCCCTTTCCTCAGGGCTGCTCTCAATCCATTCTCCACCCAGCCTGTACTTGTGTTGGAGATTGCCATGACCCAGGCACAGGAGCTCGCACTTGGCCTAGTTGAATTTCATGAGGTTTGCACACACAAATACTTATTCCTTTATGAACAATCTTCTACATAAGAATCTGTCTGACCAAATGAAAAGTAGTATGTTGGGGGGTTCAAAAGCTTCTCTTTCTAGCTACTTGAAATTAGCCTTGAGTAGCTTGGCTTCCTCTAGTTGTGAAACATGATTCTCCATTTCTGGGAAGGGTACAAGCCTAGCTTTCCTTTTAAAGATTGCTGAATCTGTAAAAAGTAAACACAAACCATCATAAGACTAAAAGAAAAAATAAAAGGTAGTGTTAGATAATCTTCCTGTTAATGAAGACCCTGTTGAAACCAAGATATATTTTGTTGTCATTGGAGACTGTCCAATTTCTGATAAGGAGGAAATACCTTGGCACATCTAACAAATGCTTTCTAGTGCTTTCATCTTTTTTGAAAATTCCTACTGAAAAAATGGAGGAAGACTGCAAGCTGAGGTTTCATAATCCCTGCGTGAGGAAATCTTACTGAAGTGGTGCATTTTTACTAGCAGGGAAAAGAAAGGGGAGAGAACCTGTTAAATGAGGTGAAAGTAGGGGGGTAGATTTATACTGTAAGACTTGAATTTTGTTTTCAAACACAGAACTTTATCTGCTCTTCAAAACAAGAAAATAATTTCCTCTGGTCTCAGTGAAATCCAAAAATGATGGCAACCTGCTGCCTGCTGCTGCTTTACTTCAATGGCAGCTTCTAACAGCAACTCCCTTTCAGAAAAGCTCTTTTATCTCTGAGGTGAAGAGGAAATAAGCTCATTAGCACATTTTCTTTGTACACTAGGGATGCTCTTCTGTATCAGTCCAGGATGCACGGAGAAGCACTGTTTGGTTACTGGAACCTCAGGCTAGTCCAGTTTCATTTTTCCTTCCCTTGTGATTAGGAAACAGTCTTAAAAGTGAGGATACAACAGGCCAAAAAGGGCAGAATGACAGAGTTAGGGCTTTACATTCAGCCTCTGAATTGCACACAAGCTTTGGAGACTATTGCACACAAGATTTGGAGACTATTTGTTTGCTATTAGTTTGACCTTTTTACCTTGCTCTGCTTGCTTCTCTTCAGCCTGACAGATCCTAAAGTCCATTACCAGGACTTTTTCTCTGAATTTTGATACCAAGCTGAACAACCTGCATTGAAAAAGTATACTGATGTTAATGATAATCCCGCTTGAAAGCATTCAGTAAAAGAAAAAAAAAAAAAAGGCTTCATAAAAACTGGAGGCTTCTGTATTTTGATGCAGAAATCTTCTCCTAAGATGGTGAAAGACATTGGCTTACAGTAACATTTCCCCACTCCCCAATACCCTTAGTAGGCTTGGGCTTGTGACTTCTTTAAATTGGTGTCACAGTCATATTACCCCCCAAGCACCAGAGTGCTTGGTTCCATTTGTCACAGAAGGATTTGTTGGGGTCTCTTTCTAACTCCATAAAGTTCCTCTGGTCTGACTGTAATTCAATGAATTATTGGCTAGGGGAAAATTATTGAAGCTCATCATGACAAGATTGTTCATCACATTAAACAGTCTTGCTCAGGGAGGAAAAATTTGTACTTCCAAGACAATGCACCTGCAGAGAATTAGTGGGAACATGTAACTACATGCCCAAAAGGGCAACCATGTCGGTGCTATTTATATACCCTTCTTCAAGTATTGTTAACTGTACTCTGCAAGTTTATGGTGATTATTTTATGTTTATAGAATAGTAGCAGTGAAAGATTAGTGTTATTGCTAGACCCTCAGAAGTATTATTTTGATGTCCAACTCCTTGGCCTTGGTTGTTGTGCAGTGCCTGAAGTGAGAGGAGAACGTTGTGGGCAAATGGAAGAAGCAATCAAGCATTAAACTACACCATTTCTTATAGCACCCTTGATTCCCATGTTGCAACTTTTGGGAGATATAAGGTTAGTAAAGAAGGAGCCTGTAGGAATAAAAAGAAGGAATGAGACAGTGGAATGGTGCCATGGAGAAATGTACTTTATCACTGAACCTCCTGCTGGAGAATTCCTACATGGTGCTAATCATTAAACTTTCCACAGTAACTAGCTCCTTGGTATCCAAAACCAAGAACAGTGTTGGGTTGAGATCAGTGACTTAGAAATCTTGGGGCTGTGCAATGAACTGCTGTGAGAAAAAACAGTAAGATGAAAGTGATGAATATCTCCACCAGTCGGTTTCATTATCAGTCCTGAACACAAAAGAATGCAAACAGAGAACTTTGTGGAAATGTCTGGAAAGCAGTGTGGTATGGAAACATCTAGGAGGCAATAAATCTTTCTAACCAGCTTTCTGTGTCTATACCCCAGACCCCTAATGGGACGCAGCTAGGATTAGATCTTCTATTCCAGGTCCTCTCTCTCTTGCCTCTATCCTCACCTTTTTATCTTCTGGGTGCATCCTTACTTTCCCCTCACCACCTTAATTTATTTCCCATTGCTTCCTCTTACCTGTTGCCTCCTACTTCTCTTTAATCTCTCTTCTGTGGTGTTATTTACACTATGCTCCATACCTTTCCTCTCTTCACATCACAACTTGTATTATTTCCTCCATTTCTTTCATTCCCGGGCAGCAGTAGAGTAGCGTCAAATTCAGTAATTGTCAGGAAGGTTTTGATCATTCCCCAAGTCCCCATTATGTGCAGTCCCCTTGCTGAGATAAATCAACCTCAATTGACTTAAATTTTCTTCTTTCTGTGGGAACATGTAGTATGCCTGATATCCAGATGTCTAACCTGAATCTTTCCTCCTGAGTTTAAACCTATTACTTTATCCCCTGCCTACTGCAGACATAGATAAGAGCTTATTCACTTGCTTTTAGCAGAAACATCTTTACACATCCGAAGACTGTTATTATGCCTCTCCTTGACATTTTCTTCTCTAGATTAAATAACCTCAACTGACGTAACTTTTCCCTGTAGGTGATGTTTTCCAGTGCTCTCATTGTTCTCTCTGCAATGCTTTTTTGCTCATCCTTTTTAAAGCATGTCACAGAAGTGGACATAGTCCTCCTGCTGAGACCCTGGCAATGCTGACTGCAGTGGAATTCAGTCTTTAAAGCTATAATCCCTCTTTCTCCATATATATCTCTATATATAGAGATACCAAAATAGAAAATATCTTTCAGTATAGTAGGTTTAGTACTTCCTTTTTTTTTTTTTAAGCAATAACGTGACACTGCTGACTTATCTTCTTCACTAATTTTTTTTTCCTTGCAGAACAATTTCTTGCCAGTTCTTGCTCCTCCTCTGTTTACAAAATGGACTGTTTCTGCCTAAGTATGTTACTTCTTATTATTGAATGGTACTCTGTCTTCTTTGCAGAATATTCCTCCAATTGAAATAAATTATCCAGAATCCTAAGCTTGCTCTCTAAGGTCCTTCCTAGTTTGACACCATCTGCAGATTCAGTAGCCATACTTTCCCTTCCATTGCTTCTACTGTCCCACTTTCTGTTCCCAAACTTCCTGATCCAGAGTATTCATAAAAGTGTTAAAAACCTACTGTATACAGATCAACCCTTAGTGGAATGCTGCTTGACCTGTTTTCTCCCATTTTGACAGTGAATTGTTGTTATGACAATGTCTCATTTTCTAAACAGTTTTTCCCTGTATTACATTAATTCATGTAGTAGCTCATGTTTCTGTTACTTATAGACTGCATTGAAAAGCAATGTCTTTCTAAAGTCAAGATATATGAAATCTGATGCTTCCTCCACACACAGATGTGTAATTCTGGCATAAAATAAAAACAGACTGGGAAGTCCATGTCGGATGTAGCACCTCGCACCATTATCTCCTAGGTGTTTATGTACAGTTTGCTCGATTATTTGTTCTGCTATTTGTCTGCAACTGAAGTATCTTTGTTAGATTTATTGTAGACTTTGTTCATAGACTCAGCATTTCTAACTGACACCATTAGTATTAATGCATGCCACTTCTTGCACACAGACCCACAAAAGCAACAGGGAGACAACTGAAGGAAGTGAGTAGCTTTGGCAGTTGACATCTGCTGTGTTTGTGGTTTACTATGTAATATGCATTGTCTTATTCCACAGCCTTGTCCTGGCTGATGCAGTCTGAGTCAGGAGGAACCTCTGGATGACTCTCTGTTCTGCCCTCTGGATGGGACAGAATATTGTCCTTCTACTGGGAGCCACTGAGCATGGCCAAGGAAAGCATTAGGGCACAGGAGTCAAGGAGCAGGCATTCAAGCAGCAAGGAGCCTACAGAACAACCAGGGAGAATGCCAGGAAAAGCAAAAAGCAGATGGACAGGTGACAGCAACGTTTCCTACAGAGTCACAGGAGATGGCATAGGTCTCGCTACAACCAAAAGTTAGCAAGGAGCAAGCCTATAAGAAGAGACTTCTCCTGTAAAGGCATGGTGGGATAATGAAGACGTGTTAAAAAGTCCTTTTATTTCTCAGTTTTCTCATCCTGAATTTTCATTGTTTGAAAATGTCTGTCAGTTTATGGTACAACCTGACTTCAGCTTTTAACTGCTGCATTTTAACTTTTAACTTCAGAATTTTAACTTTTGATGTCCTGACCTCAAGGAGAGGTCCAATAGTGCTCAATGTTCTGAGTGATATAAGGTGTCATTGTTCATGTAGTCATGAAACCTCAGCTCCTAATTTTTCATCACCTCATACCAACCTGCTCCCTCTAAGTATTTTGGGCAACACTCTTATTTCCAGTGTCTCCAGCTGTGACATGTATAAGCAGGACTGGCTCAAGGCACAGGACATACAAGCAAAATCAAATTTCTCTTACCCAGGGATGACAGACCGACACCAATCTTTAAAAATCATCATCATTTAAAAAGAGTCCTGCAGAGTTGGGCTTGCTACTCATAGGGCTGCCTGGGAGCAGGAAGAGGGGAGTTGGCAACCACAACTGCTGGGAGAAACTGGGGTCCCCATCTCATGAAGAACCTGCTACCCCTGGGAAAGCAGTAGCAGCCAGCCTAGCATTCTAGGGCTGAGTGTCCTGTTCTCAGCCCTCCCACACAGTGACCATTTTACTTCTTCAAGGTTTGAACCAATTTGCCTAAGGCCATACCCAGCATGGGACTTTATGGGTGATTTTACAGCATTTTTATGGAGCCTGTCATATCCAAAAAGGGTGTGTTAGGAACATGGATCCTGGTAACTTGCATATCTTCTGCCCTGTTGATTTTTAGAAGTTAGGAGAAGGGTTAGCAAGATGGAAAGTTCCACTTGTAAAGCTTTTCTGTGCTTGATACATGTAAAAAAAAAAAAAAACAAAAAAAGAAAGAAAAGGGGGTTTAGTGGCAGAAGAGTTAAAAATATTTCCTTTTCCTTCACAAGGTTTCTCTGATTTAATGGTCCTCACACATTCTGTTATATATATTTTTTTTACTTTTAAACTACATTGAGATCTTCAGATATTAATATGTACTAAATAAGACTCTAGTCACAAGGACATAAAGTCACTGTCAAATTGCAACAAGAGTCTGATGGCTTTTTGCTGGGCAGGGCTTTTATCCAAGAGGACCCCCAGGAGTCTGTGAGCAAAGCCTTGTGTAGCAAGGCAAAATCCAGGCAGGTCAGTAAGAGCCTAAAAATGTGGTCCCTAAACAATGAGCACAAAATTAAAACCTTAGCAAAACACACCAGATCTTTCTGTTATTATTTTCACTGCTGTTCAAATCTTTTTCTTCAGTGGCAGCTCAGAAAATCTTCAGTCTTGCAAACTGATATGTTTAGAAAACCCTGTGCCATGCATAGAGTCCTCAAATACTGTAGCTTCTGGAATCACAAGGCAATTCTTCAATTATGATCAGGTAGAATTTACTGTTGAAGAAGGCATTTTTAAACAGGAATTTCCATTTTGGAATGTCTGGAAACTGCAGCAAATAGATCAACAAACTCAATGGCAAATTATCACTTTCTAAGTCTTATGTCTAAGACCTGCTTACTGATAACCTTGAATATTTTACTTTTGAGGGTCACAGCATCTGAGACCATCTGTCACTATCACTTACAGCTGTGATGATTACTGCATTATAGAGGCTTTAGAGTTTCAAAAGGAAGGATTTAATTCTTTCAAGAGGAAACATGGCAATATCCCTCCAAGCAGAAAGTCCATCAAGTCACTAAGTTCTCATTACAGGGATTTTCTGTTTGAAAGTATTTTACACGTTGGCCTGAAGCTGCCTCAGATGTGTATTTCTGGTCCCTGGCACTCTCTATCAGAAACAGGGCAGCTGAGAGTGCAGATGATGATTGCATTCTGGTTGCAGATTAGCTTGAAACAAGATTTCACTAAGTCATGGGTGCTAGCGGGTTTCTCTGGGTTATTGCAGTCATGACTTGTGTGTGTACTGCAGGATGCAGATTGTTCTACACAGGCTCCCAGGCATTAGCAAGGCTACAGAAAGTAATCTTTTTGGCAGCAGAAGCCTTTGTTGATTGCAAAAATTGTAAATGCTAGGGGCTACTCCAGCCAAATAGCATATTTCATCCTTTGGAGTCCTGAGAGTGCAGGCAGGCTTGGTCAGGCCTCAGTGACTTATTTAATCTCAAATAAGGGAAGCAGAGTCAGCACTGGTGCTGTTGAACTGGCCATTATCTCCTATGCCAAACTATTCACACAAAAACAATTCTTACCAGCAGAGAAAAAACTGTCACTATAAAATAATATTTTTAGCTTAATAGTATGACTTTAGCTGTGAAATAAATAATTTAAGCTTACAGAGCATTTTGACTGTGTCCTTTTGTGATTTTGATGTATGGGAATGATTCTTGAAACTCAATATCTGATTTGTTCTTCTAGCATAAATGTGTTTGGGCTTCAACCCCATGCATATACAATGTATGAAATAACTAAACTAATGATATCTTGCAAAATAATATAATTTATGTATTAATGATTTATCAAGCATCTACCTGAATTTTCTTAATAACAAAGGAAGGCTGAAAACAAAAACCATTTAGATTGTGGAGATGAAACAATTTAGTAATTACTCTGTAGTTCGTTCTTTGGTAAGACAGTTTTGGTTTTTTTTACACTAATCATGAATGCTATTAGGGCATTGTTTACTTAGTGTGAGGATTTGGTTATATCATGGGCATTGCTAGCCTGCATGAGTCACATCAATCTATGTTATTATTTTTGGTTTTCAGGCCTAACCTGAGTGTAATATGCCTAGTAAATAAGGAAATTACTGAAGCTTCAAACTCATGGAGTGCTTTAGCACCTTTGTTTAACACATTGACACATTGAGTTTCTTCACTACATTTCACAAAGTGCAGTTTATATTAACATAATAATTACTGATCAACTAAAAACATGTCATCATATTAGCTCTACCAAAAGACTGAGGAACAGACTGGGAAGTCATTACCCATCATTAAGTAAATGGAGGAAGAGGAGGATTTCACAACTGTTCTTTCATCTGCTCTTTCTTAGCCTGGACTGGTTCAGAAACCTGTTTCACGGCTGGAGTCTTCAGCATAAATGGAGCTGTTTATAAGTTTCTTAATATCAAACACACACACATGCGTCCTCACAAAGAAGAACAGTAGGAAAGAAGGTCAAATAACTGTAGAAACAATAAATATTTTCCATTTCTTGCAGCATTAATAAGTGGGATGTTGTTGGTGCCTTGGCCTTTGCATATCAGGGGAAATCACACTAGGCTATTGGCAGACTACAAGCTGTCATGGGATAGAAGTGGACTGACTTCCCAGATATAAAAAACAGATCATGCAGCAATGACTCAGAGCTGAGTACAAACACACGCAGAGGATGAGGGGGATTCTGAGGGAGCTGTCACTTTACAAAATAATTGTTGAAGTCTATTGAACGAACATATACACCTTTCACTGCTAAGATGATCAAGAGTTGGCAGATCCATCTCAAAAAAGTCTACTTAGCAGGGAATGTCTGTCTCTCTCTATATATTTATAAGCTGTTTAGCAGAAATTGGCAGAAATTGTCACGCTTCAAAAGCCCTTACCTGTATCATAAATAGACTGAAAGTAAAACTTGCTTTTTTTTAAGAAGCCTGAATTTGTTGTTACATGCTGACATCAAAGAATCTAATCATGGCACATGGTGATAATGCAAACAGTAGAAGAGCTCTCAAATTCACCAACTTGACTCAGATGGTAAAAAAAGAATGAATTCTGTTCATATTTGCTATCCTTTCTATTCTTTCCCACATATATACAATGCAGTCTTTAGGTTGAAAGTTCCACCTGTAATACAAGATCTTCTATTCTTTTTCATCAGATTATCTCATTTAAACACCTAGGTCACTGCTGTTTTCTGTACAATAGCTTTACTCTAAGTGAGAGTTGGAAATACAAAATACCTGGAACCCTTGCTAAAATTTCCTGAGACAGTCAAATTAGCTGGGAATACTGGGAACACTTCCTGAAATTATCTTTCCAGTAGCTCTATAACAAGAACTTCAAAACTTAAGAATTTAGGGTATCTGTATAAAATTTTGAAATCCAGCTGGGACATCTTGCCTGAAAGAGGTGCCGTGACTTTCAAATCATTCTCCCAAACCTTTTTCAAAGCCCATTTCACAGTTCTTTCCTCTTTTTTCTTTGTGTGCCTAACAACTGCCAGGTCTCTGCACAGTACCATTCTCCCATGCTTCTCTTCTGTACCCCTTTATTATCCTGATTTCAGCATTGAAAGATAAGCTTCACTGAGAGTTGAATGCCTGGAGTTAAGTCTTTAAATAAGGATCTTGATTTTCAAAGGCACTGGACACTTCCTACTTCCACTGGAGTCACTCTGGAATTACTTCACTGGTGTCCAGCATTGAGAAGATGGGCTTATCTGTAAGGACAAAATCAGAACATGCAAAGGTTTTAAGCATGCATATGAAAGTAAGAATCAAACGCATGTGAAATATCACGTAGTAAAATTCCGAGTGTTTAATTTGCAATGCAGTCTTGCATATCTCAGGCATAATTGATTACTTCCTGTTTGTCCTTTTATGTAGTAAGGTCTTTATTACATTTGCCTGAAGCTTGGCTATTCACCAGTATTTTTCCAGTGAAGTCCTAAAAACAGGGAGACAAAATAATCTATTCATTAACTCCAACCATTGTAGAGTGGTGTCAGCCTCTGACTGCAGTCTAGATGAGGGGTGGTAACTGGAAAGAGCTTACAGCAGGTCAGTCATTTGGGCTCTTTCCTCAAAGTGTTGGACTAACAGATGTTCATGGGATTACTCACAAACAAGGCTGTAAAAAGAAGACATTCAAAAGGTAATCTGCATACTATTTTAGGAACAAAACTAAACCACCCAATTTTGAGTAATCTGCAGTGCTCGTTATGCTGCCTTTGCTCTGGCAACAGTCTCAAAGTTAATTACATTTTTTTATTTCAGTTTTTCACACATCATTTCTAGTGTTAGTAATTTTACCTTTGATGCTCTTTTTAGCTGCTCACCAGTTCCAGCAGCCATCTTCTGGGAATTCTGAGATCTGGCTGCAAATTACAGGGCTAAAGGCAGACTGATCAGAAAGAAAGCATAGTCAAGGAATGCAGCGTTAGGCTATGTTCTTGACAGGGGTTTTTCAATAGGTTTTGACTTAGGTTGGGCGAAATATTTCACTCTCTTTCCTTGACTAGAGCCAACATTTTTATGATGAGGTGCCTTAAGGAACTGTGCTACACTGAAGAGAAATGCATGGTTCTTTGATGCACAGAAAAAAAAGAAAAAGACTGTCATGTTGGCTGAGACTCATTAATAGTTCTACTTTTCAATTTTTTATAACTTTACTGTGTGTTTTGGGAAAATGGGACATGAGGAAAAAAGCATCAAGGCAAAGCTGGTGGCACTGTGTTCGGTGTCTGCTTTTTAGGCTAACAAGTTTGTTGTGACAAAACAATGAACAGTTTATACTGAGATCAGAACATCTTGGCCTCTAGTCATCTGAACACTGACACACTAAAAATCGTGTATTGAATTTACAGGCAAGGTATATATCTGCTGAAAGTAAAAGATAGATTGTAAAATAGAATAAAGATAGCATTTTTAACTACTTAAAGGGGGCTTAGAGAAAAGGTGGAAAGGGACTTTTTATCAGGGTTTGTGGTGATAGGATGAGGGGTAACCGTTTTAAAGTGAAAGAGGGGAGATTTAGATCAGATATCAGGAAGAAATTCTTTACTCTGAGGGTGGTGAGGCACTGGAACAGATTGCCCAGAGAAGTGATGGGTCCCCCATCCCTGGAGGTGTCTAAGGCCAGGCTTTGAGCAACCTGGTCTAGTGGGAGGTGTCCCTGACCGTGGCAGGGGGATTGGAACTAAATGATCTTTAAGGTCCCTTCCAACTCTAACAATTCTATCATTCTATGTGTTCTGTACAATAGCCTCAATTGGACTACAACATTTCCATCCATATTTAGGTAAGCAAGAACCTACATTAAACCAAAACCATATATATATATATGATCTCTATCATCAGCATTCAGAAATTTTTAAACTGGGCTACACCCTTTGTCATCAGAGGACCTTTCGGTAGAACATGAAGCAATTTGACTACCATTTGTCACAACTTTTTCTTCTCATATTCTTAAATCTTTCACACTGGTGTCATGAAGCCATCAACAAGGTAGAATTTAAAAGTTTTTTGGGGCTTAGGTTCTCTGTGTAATCCATGGAGATAGAGGTAGATGTGCCTAAGGGATCCACAGAAGCTGGGGGCTGGCTCTGCCAGGCAAGTAGCTTACTTAAACAAAAAGGGGGAAAAAAATTGCTGAGATGTCTGTCTTATATTTTGCCCTCTTTAGAGCCTGGATGTCTCACCCTAATGAAGAGGAAGGTGCCTGGCTACCTTCAGGCTCCTGCATCCTCTCCCATGGTCATGTGCCAAAGGCAGTATCTCACAGAAAAAAAGAGGACAGAAATAGATTGTATGTGACAGCTCAGTTACTGAAGCGGGAGCTTCTCATTCAGCTCTCTCTTGATGTACCTCTTATAAAGGAAAATGTTTTGACCATCCAGCTCCAGAAATCCCAAAAGAAGTGCAAACTTTACCAAAGGAAAGTGTTTCGTATTGCATTTGAGATGAAGGCTATGCTACATCAAACTTTTCCCCCCTTCTTCTTGGGAAGAGGCTGGGGCATTTTTTTTTATTTTTGGAGTGCAATAATTTGAAAGTGACCAGGCTGCAGCATTCTGGTGTAAAAGACTGTGGGACACACACTCAGTTTCTTCTCTTACACTAGTTCCACTTCATGTGAAACTACTAGAGATAGAAGAGACATCCCTGTCTGAACTAGCTTGGCTACCTGCTTGGGCAGAAAAAAACTGCAGGTGATTATCCACATTTCAATGGGGATGTAATTGAAGCTGGGTCTTTTGAATCCTGGTCAAGTGCTCCAGTGAATCCAATATTTTAAGTGGTTCTTTGTCCCTCCTAATATCATACCCTGCACCCTGATATTTTTCAGACAACAGTCATAATCCTTTTCCTAACAAGGCTCTTCTGTACGTTAACCTCTCTTTCCCTCATAATTCTAATAGACCCTCTTTCCAGCATCAGTCTTGAATTCATTTTTCTCTAACATAGGTAAGTAGAAGTGAGACATTAACAATACAAGCTTCTTCTCCTGCTGGAAGCATTCTGGTATTATTATTTTTTTTTAATGACGGAGAATCCGGACCGTGTTTATTTCAAGCTGGACTACATCCCATAATGGAGCATAGTGCAGTTATTGAATTGCATGTCTTTTAACTAGGTCATCGCCAATGTCATCTGTTTTGCAAAAGGTCGCTGAATGAGTAAAGCTTCAGTGTGGCTGCAATTTGCTTCATGTATCTGCCAAGACCTTAGAAATTAAAAATATGAATTGTGTTAGAAGGCAGCCAAGTATTTGCAGCAACTTTTGATGAAACTCAGAGCAAAAATCTGCCTTTCATTAATAACTTCTTTCTTCTGCTAGTTGTAACATTTTCCATGGGTTACGTCTGGTATTTTTCAATTAAATTGAAAATAAACCCTAAATCTGACTTCTCACAGATGTTTTCTTTTACCACATGCTTATATTTTTGTTCTGACTGCCTTCCCCACCTCTCTGTTGATTCCCCACCTCTTTATGGTTATTTTTGCCTCTTACCTGAGATTGGTTCAGTCCTTCAAGCACTCCTCCATGTCCATTAGGGCACTGCCAAAGTAGAAACATAAATCCCAATGTGGCTGGAGCATTGGACTAGAAATATTTTTAGGATATAGGATGTACTTCTGCTTCATAAGCCTTCTCACAAAGTAGTTCCTCACTCTAACCTGAGTGCCTGCATGCGATTGAAAAAGAAATTATTTTATAAATAACTTCAAAAGATGAAAGAATTCTTGCCTGCTTCTCAATCTAGGAACTGCTTTTCTCAATTACCAAGCAGGGTGCCTGGTAAAAGTAGCTGGTTCTCACCATGTTAAATGGGTAGAGCAAGACATTTCACAAATTTAAGGATTTGCTCTAAAAAAAATTGTATGCAGACACATTGGAAATGAGGGCTGGATTTTAAACATTAATGTTCATATAAACAACAAATAATTACTGGAAAACCTTAAAATGGCTCTTAACAAAAATAAAAAGATATGCAGCTTTCAGCAAGCAAAAAGAAGAGTTTAAAGAAATGCAATTGTGTTTGTCATTTCAAAACATTAAGGAAGACGCTGATTCCGGAGAGATTTGATTCCAGAGAGATGTATCAACCGTCAACAGTTAAACCACTGTGATAGCAGTAGCAATGGTAATAGTAGTATTCCTTTGTCTTGTGAAATGCAGGACTTGTTGGAGTGCTATTGTACAAAGTTTACATATTAACTGTAAGAAAAAACTCTAAAGACCACTAGGAATTGCACTTTAATTTCTCTGCACCCTTTACAGGCTGGGAAACTATCTAGACAGAGTAAGGAGTTTTGCTTTTAAGGAAATTCACTGCTGAGCTTCTCTCAGCACTGTTAAATATAGGGCACAATTTCAATCACTAAAACAATTCTCTGTCCTTTCTACCAGGTACACAGCTGCCCCTGAGCCTTTTCTCTGCCCATGCTGTGTGCTGAAATGGAAAGATATTTGTGTGCCGTTAAGAAAGAAAAAAAAAGAGGAATTTACTGCTGTGAGAAGTGATGAAGATTACTTAAATGTATATTAGGGGCTAGCTTCTGCCTTTAAAATTAGAGTCCATTTAAACTGGGATAAAAAGGGTGCCGCAGTTAAGCTAGGGCTATGGGAAATATCTCAGCTGTCTATAAATAAACACGTTGTGGCCTTTTGACTACTCTTCAGTGTCTTGTATGCAGTCTATCTGTGAACATCTGTGTAAGGTAAAAAAGAAAAAATATCATTCTGCAAATAAATTCCTTCTATACTAATTTTTATTTTATTTCTTCTTGGTCAAACATAAACCTTCACTTGAAGTTGTCAGATGTGACTATTGATCTGGATCTGACAGCATAACTCTAGGCAAATAGTCCAGGAATAACTAAAAAATCTTGTCTTTCCTTTTTCTTGCTTTTAATTTAAATATGATTTTAAAGAAGAGTAGCAAAAAAATGGAGGATAAAAAGTAGCTAACTACTGAGGTTAAAGCATATTATCAAAGCAGAATCATGCTCAGAAGTCTGGGAGCTCTCCTGGAAGATCAGTGTACATGCGGCCATAGACCTTTCTGCATCTGTAGAGTTTGACATACTGTGTTGATTGAGTAAAAACAAAAAGACAGACGACCCTAAAATTGGAATAAAATAGGAGCACTGCCAATGTTAAATGAAGCCCGGCAGGAGCATCTTTTGCCATGGTCTGATGACTTGTCCTGCACATTGGAGGATGCCGATGACCTTTCCCTATCTTCTCTACTTTTACCAATTATTGTACAATCAAAATTGTGTGTTCTGAAAGTTTTATTCATTAAGTTCTGTACCTTGGTTTAGTGGCAGGCTGTAGCCTCTTTTTGACATATGGCCCTCTGCAGTAGAGAAAATATTTCTGCAAGTTTAGTATAATGAGGAAAGACTCATCAATTTCAAAAGTGCTGTGGATATCCTGAAGGCTTATTTATTAAATTATATTTTAATTGCAATTATTGCAAACTCCAAAGCTTTACTCCATTGATTTCTGATGTATTTGCTTGAGTGAAATATATGATGAAGCTTGAATAAAGATATGATATAAATCCCACATTCCTAAGCTGAGGCAGAGCTGGCTCAAGGCTTTGTAGAAGTACAGGCATGCTTGACCTTTTCTGTCCAAAGAGGTGGTGGAAAATTATTTTGTTGCCATTCTGAGGAAAAAAAAATTTTCACCAAAAAATATGGTTTTGGGGAAGATGAAAAAAGGCTCAAAAGCGACTGAAAGTGATCTGTAGAATATCTGTTGCTAGGGATGGAGGAACAGAAAGATCCATTGTGAATTTTGGAAATCTGATTCCCCCTTCATGATACCTTCCTTCAGCCCTAAACAGAAAGGATCTTGCACTGGCAAATAAGAGCATCTGTACTAGACTGATTGAAAAGTCAAACAATCTGTATCTTATTTGTGACAATGACCAAAACTAGGAAAAACTGATCGAAACTTAGGTCAAAGGAGAAATCAAGGCAAGCACATGGCAACCCATTGGTTCTGCCATCACTAGCACAAGGCCAGAGGCCTGGGGGAGAGCTGTCAGTGCAGGGTCTCAGCTCATGTCTGGCTCTGTCTTGGCGAGAGCTAGTTTTAGCTGGGGCAGCAATTGCCTGGTGGCCACATGCCTGTGACTTCCTGTGCTGGCTTCACTATTGGAGCCCCCGGGGTAGGGGGCTGGCACTCCTATGTAATCACTGCCAGACAAAAAGCCCCTCTGGGGTGACGGGTCTGGGGGAGGGCAGTGTGCAGCTCCCAAACTTTGCCTGGGAAGTGGGGAGGAGGAGGCAGGCTGTGACAGGAAAGCACAAAAATGGCCCAGAATAGGAGAGGGACATTGCACTGCGCCTGGCTGAGACCTAAGGATGCTGATGACTTGTTCTGACTCCCACCATTCATCTTGAGGAAGACTCAAGTCTTTATTATGATACCCAGAGGGACATCAGAAGGGTGAACACAACACCAGAGAAAAAGGGCAGGTATCAATATTTTTTCTTGTATAAGAATTTAAACTGCATTATTAATGAGGCTTTCTTACATTAACTATATACTTTTTACAAGTAGACTGTTAAAACATCATCTGGGCTAACAATAAATTCTTGGTTCCACATACATGTCTATAAGGAGATTCTGATTGTAAAAATGTGCTCTGTTTCCCCAAATTCTCTCCCAGAATTCAACAGTTTATGACTCAGGGACCACCTGAGCCAGATGTGCTGACAGGGTGCGCAATAACTTTTCAGTTAATTAATTTTCTTCCCCCCAGAATTGTCCAGTTGACCCTTAACTCACAGAAACTTCCAGCATGCACACTATCCCATGGAAAGGAGTTTGGAAGGTGAGCTCCATATCGTATGAGAAATTGCCTCCATGTGCACCAGCATCTTTGTCTGATGCCTCACTATGTGAGAACTAGCAACCACTACCCTACTAGTGGTTCCTCCTGGAACTACTAGTGGTTGCCTGCTGCCAGCTGACCTCCTTTCCTCTGTCTCCAGGGGCTTTTGGTTTATACCACCTCTCTCCCATAAGTACCTCTTTTAGGACCTTGCTGCCCTCTTGGCTTCCCTTCCCATCCTTCTCTAGTGGATGCAGGAGGGTTTGCCCTGCAGACATCTGTGCTTCCTGCAGCTGGTCTATTATTAAGAAGCTGCCTTGGAAAAATGACTGGCACATCTGGGATCCCTGTTGCTCCTGTAGAGGTGCTGAGGAGAAGCGAGTGGAAGTGGGGGAGGATGGCAGTCGCTGCCCTCGGAGCACATAACCAACCATTAAATGTTCTTAGGCAGTGCCTGTTGACAGGGTCCCTCTGGCAAAATAGGTGGCCAAGTACCTGTCTAATGGCTGCTAACCGGGCTTATGCATGAATAGGTTTCCAGAGGCTCTGCCCTGTCAAGTCTGAGACAAGCAGAAGTGCATGTGCAAGATAAATATTTAAAAAAGAAAGAAACAAACAAAAAACACACACAAAAAAACCCTCTGAGGGAATAAGGCATGAGCAGAGCACAAGGCTTCGAGGGCAGCGATGTTCGTCTTAGATATCCAAACCCCATCCAAGTGGTTATGTGGGTCTACTTGTAAACATTTTTTCCCAGCTTTCTAGAGTGGTAGGAGTAAGGATAAATAATACTGTTGTGTAACAATAAGGACTAATTATGTATTTCTCATGAAGAAAGAAGTGTCACTTTTTAAAGACACAAAGATTTCAGGAAGTGCATTCTGCCAATTAGATTTAGTAGTACCATTAGGAAATAAAATTGCATTATTCAATTATCAGTCACATTTGTAGCCATTAGTTCCCCTGGAAACTTGTCAGAGCTTTAGAGTACAGCTGTCAAGGCAAAAACCTCAGAAAAGGAATACTTCAAAAACAATTTGTAATTGACCTTTAAATGTTATATTCATCAATGAAACTAACAATGTGGAAGATTTCTCAGAATAAATATCATATGCCTCACTAAAATGATGTAGTATTCTGCCTGTGTTTTATTTGATATATCTACGTGTGTATATATAAACATATTTCATTGATATGCATATGCATGTACATGAATTATATCTATACATTACATTAGGTATTTCTTTTATCAGCAGTAGGTTTCCAAAAATTCATTTTGAACAAAATTGGGACATAAATGTTAGAAACAGGGGCATTCATGTCTCTTGCTCCAGATCTAATAATGATCTTAGCAAGACCAAAGATGAAATTTCTCCCCTAGGTGTTCAGTAATACACAACCAGGTATCTGAAAGACAGATTTTGTTTTGTTTGTTTCCTGCACCAAGTGTTGACCACTGACAGAGGCATGATTTCAAACTTGAATTGAAATATATTTCATATAATCTTGTAACTGCTTGATTCCTATGCAGCAAAAACACAGTAATAGGAGACTGAATAAATAATTTAATCTGAGATTTACTATGCTCAAATAAATGAGAGTTTCATGCATGGAGGAAAGATTGGCTCCCAAGTGCATTACCAAGGTTGTACACAGGACATATGTAACAGAAAAATGTTTTTATACAAGATAAATGTAATTAACAACTGTTTTTTTTCTACTTCATCAAGCAGATGAGAGGCTAGATATTTTGCAAGTATTGGCTGCTAATTAAAATTGTTTTCTATATTATTTTAGAGACTAGTATAACAATACAGTGGGAAACATTCAACAAGACTTGCTATTTTATAATCCTAAGGAGTTTCAGTAGTGTAAAGAAATCTGTACTGTCCTTTAATCTGTTCTTCTTTTTCTACTTTTGCTCAGGATTTCTCCTTTCCACACCTGTCTTGTTTCTGTGTATGGTATCAGAAAAAGATACACATAACTTTTCTAATTATATCTTTATAGAAACACTAAGAAGAAAGATTTGGTGTTTAGTACTTTAGGATAATAATCTAAATTGCCTGGTAAAGCATTTATTTCAGCTTGGGTTCAAAATGCAGCCATGGTATGCTAGTCAAATGAGAAAAAAAAAAAGGTTATAACACACTCTCTCAAATACACAACAGTGATTGCATTTTTAATAGCATCATCATTTGCTATTGATTATTCCCAGGGAACATCAGTCTAATAGATAGATTGGCAATCTTCTAACCACTATGTGTGTATAGCTTACGTATATTTAAATACATGCTACATAGGGAACACATTATGGGGAACACTGCAATGAACACGGGTTCTTCAACTCTACTGATAAATGTGACAAAGAGTATTTTACAATTCATGTTTCAAAAACATCTAGTAAAATGTAATAAAAGAAAAAGTAAGGATAATAAAAGTGTAGGCACATGATGTTACCAATTTAATGACGTTCATTCCTTTTATTAGTAGCAATCCCACAGATGCCTGAGGAAGCACATTTGCTTTTGTTAAAACAAATCCATTCTAGAAACTGTTCTGACATCCATCATTAAAGCATTTTATGTGAGTAGTCTTTCTTACTGTATTATTAAACCATTCATTAATGTGGTAGATAAAAACTCCATTCCACTGAGAATCTGCCATGGCATTACAGAAATGTACCCTGCTTGGCAATGATGAAATATGCCATGACAGGAAAACAATAGCACAATGTAACTTAACATTAGGCTTTTCAAATTGTGGAATATTTCTATTGTGCTACTTAGAATACATACCAAACTCAATTTCCTCTTACAATAAATAAATAAATTTCATTGCACCAGAATTGAATCTTGGCAGTGCAATCTACAAAATGATCACTAAAACATGACAGAAAACAAAGGTGGAAAACTCTTTGTAGAGTGCTCACTGAACTGACTTCATGTCATTTTAAGTTCCTGATACAGTTCTTAAATGTGCCTGGACAGCCTGAATTGTATCTCTGTTACTGAGCAAATAGTAAATGACTGTACTTAAAACACCTGAAACTGCACAGGGTTCGGTGAACAATGCATTTAGGCATGAAGGAGAATATCACCAGCCTCTTCTTTCTTCAATATACTACAGGGAAAACTGCATGTTCAAAACTAGGATTTATAGGTAATTTCTCACACTATTACTGCAGTGTTTAAGCACACTGCAGCCTTCATCATCTCTTGTAGCATCCCCATGAGATAGAAAAACACACCTTGGAAACTGAGATAAAACACAATCACAGAATCAGGCAATCATTGAGTCTGGAAGGACTTAAGAAGATTGTATAGTCCAAACCCCTTCAAAACGAAGTCACCTTGAGCAGGAAGCTCAGGGTCAGGCTTTTGATATCTCCATGGATGAAGACTTCACAGTGCCTCTGTTCCAGTGCTTAGTCAGTCTCATGGTAGAAAGGTGTTTTTCTCAGGTTTAAATAGAATTTCCTGTGTGTCAATTTGTGCCCATTGCCCCTTGCCCTGCCACTGGACACCACCGAGAAGAGTTTGGCTCCATCTTGTCGAGCCTTCTCTTGTCCAAGCTGAATGGTATCAGTTCACTTACCCTCTCCTCATATGAGAGATGCTCTATTCCCTTAATCATCTTTCTGCCTCTTCACTCTTGTGCCAGTATGTCCATGTCTTTCTTGTACTGGGGACCCCAAAAGAGGACCCAGCACTCCAGATGCAGCCTCACCAATGCTGACCTGAGGGAAAAGATCATCTCCAACAACCTGCTGGCAATGTTCTTCCTAATACAGCCCAGGGTGCTGTTGCCTTTTTTTTTTCTTTGCTTCAAAGGCCCACTGCTGGTTTGTGATCAACTTCTTGTCCACCAGGACCCCCAGGTCTGCCAAGTTGCTTTGCAGACAGTTGGCTCCTTGCTTGTACTGGAGCATGGTACACCTCCCAGGTATACCCTCCTTTGTTGGACTCCATATGGTTCCTCTCTTCCTATTTCTGCAGACCGTCAAGGTTCTTCTAAATGACATTGCTCCTCCCAATTTTATGTTATCTGCAAACTTGCCAAGTGTGCACTCAATCCCATCGTCCAAGTCAGTAATGAAGAGGTTAAACTGTATCACACCCAGTATTGACCCCTGGGACACACCACTTGTGACTGGCTTCCTGCTAGACTTTGTGCCACTAATCACAACCCTTTCAGCTCATCAATTCATCCAGTTTTCAATACACCTCAATAGACAGTGAGACACTGTCACCTCACTAGACAACTCATCTGAGTTAGTTGTACTTCATCCACTTGTCTATGAGCTTGTCTAATGCCAAAAACCTTATTAAAGCTGAGGTAAACCAAGTTGGTCATGTCATCGCAGAAGTTATCAGGTTATTTAAGCTTCTTTCCCTTTGTGCATCCAGAAATGTTTTTGGGGATTAGTTATTCTACCACCTTCCTAAGGATTGAGGTGAGGCTGAGTGGTCTGTAGTTGCCTGAACCACCAGTCTTAACCTTCTTGAAGATGAGACATTTTCTTTCTTAGGAAAGACTCATCACCTTACACTTCCTGACCATGCAGTCCACAGCAGACACCCACAACAATGTCATCCATGTTGGTCTACCCACTAATTCTTATCCTGTCACTGACTCATCACCCAGCGGTAGGCATAGCTCCATGCATTCCACCTGCTCTTTCACATAAAGGACAACTCCTCTTTCTTGCCTTCCCAACCTGTCCATCCTGAAGAGTCTTTCTTCGTCCATCACAACAAAGGTTAACAAGTTCTATCTGGGCAGCTGTGTGAGTTCTCACCCACAAAAACTGTGACCCCGTAAGATTTTCATTCTAAAAAAATTCCAGATCTGAGAAACTGAGATAGTTCCATGAGAAGGAAACAGATTAGCAGAGTTTTGAGAATGTCCATGTTTGACTTGGCACCTTACTGCCCACTGCCATGTCAGGTACGACAAAGGCTGTACTAGCCCAGTGTTCTGCCCAGGCTATTTGGACTTGTTTGTCACCTGAAGCTGTGCTGGAGCAGAGGGCAAGACTTCCCATTGTATTACAAGGAAATACTAGAGGAAAGCTAACTTGTAGTTTCAGAGTGTTCTACAAATTGGATGTAAAAATTAGATGTAAATTTAGGCTACACTGTGTATATATGAGGGTGACCTTACATGGAGGGGACATACACGGAAAACAGAAGAAGTATAGAGCGAGTACTTTGAAAAGTGCTGATACAAATCTTGGACATGTTCAATTGGGATAAAACATCAGTTCTTTACTGACTTTTGAAATTCTTCAACAATTTTAAAAAGCTGCAGCTCTGTTCCTTCCTATCTAGCAAAAAATAAGCCAAAATGTAAAAGCTGAGCTTATTTTAAAAGATTTCTAAAAGCAGAAACGTGATTCAGTAATACCTGATAAAAACAAAATTAAGAGTCTGGGGTTTTTCTCACCTTCAATCAAACATTACTAACTATTCCATAAAGGTTCAGCTTCTAGTTACAAAAATATTCCATGGGATCTAATATTTGTCATATTATAGCATGTAGGCCTATAATAATCTTAAAATTTAACCAATCCACTGTGTTTATTTAAAGGGACTTTTATCTAAATTACTGTTTGCAAAATCCTTATAAGAACATCTCGCATTTTCATTGAAAACACTGAAAATAACAACCACAAGTAAGAGGCATCAGATTTTTCACCATTTGAGGGACAATTCTTGCAATAATTATCAGAGGATTGATGAGTTAATCACCAGACAGATTCAAAAGGGAAAGCTAAAGTGCATATATTAGACTGCACAGAATTACAGAGAACAATACATAATTTTTAATATTTTCATTTTTATACTGATGCTAAGTTTACCAAGTATCATTATAGAATTTTTTCTTACTGTTTACAAAATATAGGACAAAAATTACTACTGCAAGGAGTAGTAAAAACCTCCTGTCTCTGTAGCAGAATTTTGCTTCTGGCAAGACTGTAACTCCATTTACTGTCTTTAAGTTATCTGCAAAAATAAAGATACTTACATGCTTCTATTTTACTTGGATTTCCTGAAGCTGTCTAGAATAATGATATATAAAATATAAAATATTACTAATTAAAAATTTAAATGTCCATTAAATTGATGGGCAATTATCTACATTATGCCAAAATTGCCTTTGAACTCTAAAAGCCATGTCACCCAGGAAAGTAGCAACTGACACAGGTCCTGCAGTAGAACTGTTAATATTAAATCTCAGAAAAAAACTACTAAGGAATCTTTCTTCTTTTTATTTCAGTCAAGGGGATTTTTTGGGTGCAGCAAGGGACAGCAAATTTGATAAAATTACCTCTGAACAGAAAGAAGTTTTGCTCACATTTGAAAAAAAAACCCAATAAGAATGAACTCGGTGTTGGAGAGCTTTGATTTCTGATAGTCCACTGAGACCTAACTATCTGTTATCTACCCACAGTTGCTTAATCTGCACTGCTGAGGCCACAACCAGACTTCATGGTCTATTAAAGCATAGTTTAGAAATTTAGCAGAGGGCAGTTAAGCCTCAAAGCTGCCAAGTCTGACAACAGGAAAAGGATGAAAAACATATCAGCTGATGATCAACCAACTGATTGCTAAACAATTTACAGTCCAGATGTCTCTACTGGAGCAATAATAGTTCCCTTCACAAAGACAGTCACATTCACTCCCGTTTGCAGAAACTCAGTCCAGAGTTGCTATACGTAATCTTGCTCTTTTAAACTAGAAAGCAAATCTGAAGGTTGCATTACATATGTACAGGGACTGGAAGGGGTGTGTGGGACACACAGCAGGGAGACTGGTTCCTTGAAGCATGATTTGGTCTAGAAGGCACTCTGCCCTGATGCCAGGCCATTCCCTGTGTGGAAATCAACCGGTAAGGTCCCTTTCAAGTCCATCTTGTACATTAGGGCCAGAAGTGAGACTGGATGAAATGAAGGACAGATGTACCCCTCACTACAGTGTCAGCATACTCTCCACCAAAGTGCAGTAATGACTCTTTCTCATCCCTGAATTCTGTCATCACCTAGATCCCCTTTGCTCTCCCTCTGAGCCTGAGGGCAAATGTCATGATACAACTAGTATACACACAACTGAACATTTCCTTCCCAAAATAGTGTGTCCAGACCCATAATGCCAACTAAGAACAGTTCCTGACCCTTGCTAATTCTGAACTGTGTCCTAGCAGCATCTCGGGGAATACCAGCCAGCTGGGTGGGAGAACATGCCAGCAATTAAACAGTCTGGGTGGCCACCAGGCAGTGTTCTGTGAACCTGTGTCCTTCCCCTGTTTTGTTTACCAGTAGCAGTTCCATCCCATTTCCTGTGGATCCCTGTGGGCTTGCTCCCCGAGGAGTTCTGGGTGCTGACAGCACCAGGCTTCCAGCAGGGCTGAGTCTTTGCAGTATTTCTCCATGAAGCTGCAAGGCACCTGGAGTGCTTAAATTTGAGGGAACTTTAAGCAAAGCTGCCTTTCATCGGGGGATAGAAGGAAAAAAGTCTCAGACCATGTCCAGGTGCTTACTCCAAGTCTGGGCCAGCATTAGAAGCTTTTGCTCCTATGAGGAACACTATAGAGCATTTTACAAGTGAAGTAAACTGTACATCACCTTGGAAATGTCCACGCACAGTCCACACTCTCTAGTTCAAACACTGAACCCTTTTGTTACTTCACAAAGTTGCCAGTGATGTTGGCAAAGGCCTTAATATTTCTAAACCAAAATGTTGCCATGTTATGTTCTTGGGCAAAAGACCAAACTCTTCTATGCCCTGCAAAGGGAATGGTGGTTGGAAGCAGTAATATATTACATGAACAGCACCTTAAGCCTGAAGGAGAGGGGCCCCATAAAGCTCAGAAGATTTAAAGGCACTCCAAAAGCAACATACTAGGGAACATTAAAACTATTTTCCCAGGTATAGAGAGGGAAAAACAACTAATTGGGATTTCTGCCAGCACTTAACAGCACTCAGATGCTGGCATCAGATATACTGCTATCCAGCATACAATAGGATGAACTAAGCCCAGCCTAGGAAGGGGTGGAATCATTACTCTGCAATGAACCTCCAATTTCGGGAGGGTGAATGGGGTTCTACTTCATAGTGTTGTTCTGTAGCTTATAGTGTAAAGAGGAGAGAGCTGGCCTACCTGGCACCTCAGTGCACCTCGGGGCTAACATGCTACACTTTGAGGACTTTGTTGAGTAATGTAGAAGATTCAGATGAAAGGAGAGAGGGCAAGGATAATTACGTATATCTATTGTCGGTATCTCATCAACAGTCATATCAGAGGAACCAGGTTTTGGCATGTACTACTGCTTCAGTGACCATCCAAATGGCTATACAGGTAACTGGAATTGGAGAATTTCAACACAATACTATGGTCAATTTACAATGCTGCAGTTAATTGCAGATGACAGAGCTGAGATAGTCTGCCACACTGAAGGATATTACTGCAGTCAAACTGCATTACTGTTCTCACAGTCAAACTACTCAAAGTCCTTGTTTGGCCCTCATTATTCTTTTATTTGAATCCTGTAAAATCGTTATGTTATTCATCCTCACAACACTGAGTAGAGGGGCATGTGATTACCCTCAGTGCTGATAAACTGAGGCACGGGAAGGCCAGAAATCAATTTAAACACCTAGTTCTTAAAAGCTTCTTTCTACTCCAATGAGCATTTGTGTTTCCAGCAGTCAAGCTACTTAGATGCTTAAAGTTTTGCTCCTGTACACGGCCTGATCCTTTTTTTGTCTGTGCTTGTGCACTTGGCTAGAATAGGATTTAGAGACACGTTCAAGCTCTCTGTGGCTGTCTTACTCTGTTCTTACTGCCTTGTCCTTAGCACACTCCCTAGCATGGGTTTGTCCATGCTTTGCTGCAGTCTCTGAGGCAGCTGAACCAGAGACCTAGGACACCAGGCAGCATGGACAAGACTGCACGGCATTTGTCTGGCCAGTGCAATGGCAGGTGATTGTGTAATCTCAAACATTTTTATACATGGGTGTGCCACGCCATGATGCATGCAACACAGACCTTTTTCAGGAACAGAGCAAGCTGTGTTACAGCACTCTCATTGTTTGCGACACTACAAGCTAAAATTTAGGCAGAAACATAATATTTACATCCTGGAATCCCAGAAGCAGCCCACGGAAGAGACTTGGGGCTAGTTGCTGTGTCATGGATGCACTCAGATCAAGCCAGGCCAGGTCTACAAAGTTCAGGGCCACTGAAAACTCTTTAACCCTGTTTAATGTATTCATAGCGATATCACTGTGGCTGAGCAATTGTCTCTAAATACTATACGGACCCTTAGGCTACGTGTCCTCCAGACAATACAGCCAAGAGACATATCCCAGTAGGAACCGCTTTTCTACTCCCTTACATTAAGTCAACAAACTGTTCAGTGTTGGTAATTTTCTCCTAGAAAACCATTGATATGGATTTGAATCTTCCTCAAGCACCAGAGGAAGTGGGATCTTTGATTTCTGTTTCTGACTGAGAGCTTCCACTCTGGTAACTGCATACCTCAAGCATAAGAGCTATGACATCTAGTAACACAACACATAACTGATTCTCTCCAAAGAAATATTTTTAAGTAACTTGTTTAAGGCCACCTCAGATATCATGGTGCAGAGAACTAAACCAGACTTGTAGGCCCATATGCCACCCACCCAGCTGCTCTTCTTTCTAACCTGTTGGGATTTGCCATGCAGTGTGTATCAAATTGATAGTCAACTACTATTCAGTTCTATTTCTCATTTATTAATCTTCCAGAAAGCAGGAAGAGCCTGGCTTACTAGAAGCCAGTGCTTTACAATAGGAATAATGGTTTCAGGCCCCCCTCTTAAAACTTGTCACTCTTGAAGTTATTTTTTTAACCACTCAAAGACATATTATTTGTATCACCTAAGGACTGGTTTCATGAAAAACTAAGTCATGCCACTTGAAGCTTCTGCTCAATTTACCAGACATATGACTCAAGTACCAGGACATATATATAGTAGAAAATGTCATGAAAGCAAGAAAAATATCTGGCAAGATGTGAAGACTAACAGTATTTACTACTTCTTGAGATCAAGTAGGGCAATCACTATAGCAATTTTCTGAAATAAAATGTACTAACTAAATAGCTACTTTGCTAGATAATAACTACTTAGCAGAGTAATCTGAGAGCAAAAGGCCCATTTATATTTTCACAATTTAAATTAATTGGGTATTTAATTAAACACTGTGAGACTGTAGTAGTATGTTAAAAAATGCAGCTGGTCAATGCTTTCCCGGAAGATAGGGAAGTCTATAAATGTTAGTTATTGAGGGGTGATTAAGCACGACAATGAAATATTCAAGTACAGATACTCTAAATAAATCAAATGTCAAAGGCTTAATGAGAAAAGATACAAATTAATTTTTATCACAAAGAGTGAATTTTTAGTAAATATCACAAACTGATGAAGCTATGTGCAGCAGGGAGGCATCTCAGCCTGACCACGAGGTACTGCTTATCAGGACTGCCAGAAGCCATCGACATAGCTCTATGTCCAAATAAACTTTTGGACTCAGGCAAGAATACACTATTAGGCTTGTACTCCTGGGATGAAAGTTAAAGCTGCTATCACGTCAGGCCTCTGGGCAGCTTCTGTCCGCACATTATTTCAGTCACACAGTGAATCCTGCTGCTCTCGCATCTTCTTCCCAATGACACCCCACAACCAATAAACTCAACTCATGACACAATTACATGATACCCAAGGGGATGGCTCACTCATTGAAACATTCTGAGCCTTGAATGGCAGCTTGGTTTGACCTGAACATACACGCATCATGAGGTGAAAGGAACGTCACAGAATCAACCATTAAATACTGTGAGGGAGAAGACTGCTTGCTGCAGCTCTGGCCATTATCTTGGGACAGCTAGTGAAGCAGCAAGGACGGTCTAACTGCGCTAGTGGAGACAACAGGAAAGCAGAGGAGGGCCTCCTGGCTCAGACAGGAAGTTTCTACCCATCAGTTGCAGAGGGGCTTTAAGCCAGATAATGAACGTGTGAGTGCAATCATTCAAGCCCGGTCACCAGCAAGGAAGCTTCAGCACCCCCTGAGGGAACCTGGCAATCCCAGCCTAGCCAGCAGCTAGTGACTTTGGGCTGTGCATTGATGAGGCACAGAAAAGGCAATCATTAATCCAGACCCAAGGGAAGAGCCAGCTGTGAAGTTGGACATGGCTGAGCAGCACACCACCACATTGTTCTAGGGCAAAAAAGACACAATAAGATATACTGTCTACTAAACAAAGTGAAACAAGTAAGAGATTCTTGTAAACATGCAAATCTTGATGGAAAGAACTTTAGATAAATGATAAAACACTAGGAAAGATTATAGCATGAACAGTGATTGCTTGTGCAACACTTCTATAGCATTATTTGGGACAGTTCTGTGTGATATCTTTATCAATGATCTGGACGAGGAGATGAGTGCACCCTCAGTAAGTTTGCAGACGACACCAAGTTGAGCAGGAGTGTCGGTCTGCTTGAGGATAGGAAGGCTCTACAGAGGAATCTGGACAGGCTGGATCAATGGGCTGAGGACAATGATATAAGTTTCGACAAGGCCAAGTGCACTTGGGCCACAACAACACCATGTATCACTACAGGCTTGAGGGACAGTGGCTGGAAAGATGCCTATCGGAAAAGGACCTGAAAGTGTTGGTCAACATACATCCTGGCTTGTATCAGTAATAGTGTGGCCAGTAGGACTACAGAAGTGATTGTCCCCCTGCACTCGGCACTGGTGAGACCCCACCTTTAGTATTGTGTTCAGTTCTGGGCCCCTCACTACAATTCAGGTGCTGCAGCAGGTCCAGAGAAGGGCATCAAAGCTGGTGAGGGGTCTAGAGAACAAGTCTTATGAGGAGAGGCTGAGGGAGCTGGGGTTGTTTAGCCTGGAGAAAAGGAGACTGAGGGGAGATCTTATTGCTGTCTACAACTATGTGAAAAGAGGTAGTAGTTAGGTGGGGGCTTCTCCCCGGTAACAAGTGATAGGATGAGAAGAAAAGACCGCAGGTTGCACCAGGGGAGGATTAGGAAGGATATAAGGATGAAAGTGTTGTCAAGTATTGGAACAGGAAAGTGGTTGACTTGCCATCCCTGGAGGTATTTAAAGGAAGTGTACATGTGGTGCTTAGGGACATGGTTTAGTGGTGGACTTGGCAGTACTAGATTAACAGTTGGCCTTGATGATCTTATAGGTCTTTTCCAACCTAAACAATTCTACGATTCTATGTTTTTCTTATACTCTGCTCTGCCAAGCAATCTCCACCTTCCAGCTAGCCCTTCAGGAAGCTCAGCTCTTGCTCAGCCAGATGAGCCATGGTTTTAGTGACTGTGAGAAATGTAGCCTGTTTTAGGCTTAGTCTGTTGTAGGCTTAGATGGAAGAATGCATGAAGGTCTCAAAAGTTGGGAGTCCATAAGACACGCGTCATTGAATACTAATTAAAGCCTCTCCTTTGCAGCCACAGCCCACATGTTTGGGGCTTTGTCCTATCAACCTAAGAACCTGGTTATCAGACATGGCTGACTGATGCTTAGATATTGCAACTCAGGCAATTGCTTTTTGGGTCCTTTCCTTTTGTCTTTGGGTCCTTCCTTGTGTGTCTTTGAAGCACTTGAGGAGTTTCTCTGACTTAGAACAGAACAGTTGCATTTAAAGTGATTTAAATATTTAATATCTGTCTTTTACAGAGTAAGTAGTAATGCTCTCCAAACTTTCTTGGAGTTATGTACACACAGGAGTGCTTTTTCAGTCTCTCCTGTTGCTGGCAGATAAACACGAGAAATGTGAATTATTGGTAGCAAGTGTGTGAGCTTTTCCCTCTGACTTGTGAAGCTCCAAACACATTCTTTGGTGTATACTACTCTGCCTGACCTCCTCTTTCTTCTAAATGATATTGAAACAATTATCACTGGCTCTATCTCCCCCTCCCTATTATTCCTTTCTTCCCAAGCTCTTTTTTTCCCTTGACAATTCAATTTTCTGAGTTTCTGCGGTATAATTTTAATCTTTCCTGTGGTTTTCTAGAATTTTCTTCAAAGGCCATGAGGTCCTTTCTTACAAGTTCTTTCTGCTGCAATACAAAGAGTTCCCCAGGCTTATCTAATTAATGTGGCTTGCATAAGTTTGTAGCAATTTAGCCAAAATGAATGAAAATTTGTGTTAAATTACCAGACCTCAGGGGCCTGCAGTTCCAGCTTTTTATTTGGGTAACTGACAGAGCCTAAAGAAGTATCTTAAACGCCTCAATGTTGCTCACCACACAGTAGTATTTTAATCTTCAGATTTAAATCTATCCACAAGATGGCTTTTGCATTTTCTTTCTGCTTTTATCCAGCAGCCTCAAAGCATTTTGCAAAAAAAAAAATAAATAAATGTGCTAGTTTTGTTTCAGCGTGTTTCTAAGAGAAAAATAAAAATAAAAGCGTGTGCAGTAAAGCTGATTTACCTGGGATGTGGAGATGGAAAGTGAAGTAGCTCTCTAATAGACTCACGCTAAAAGTTGGAGTCACCCCCCTCAGGGGAACACACTGCCAAGTGCATCTTACGATTTCTCTAATGAAAGGTAACACGTGTCCTTCAGCTGCAGAGAATGACAGCCCAGCCATCTGGCCCAAAGGCTGCCCAGTGTCTCCGACTGGTAAATCTGTCTGAACTGTGGCAAAGGATGGACACTGACTGGCAAAGAATGTTTCCTCCCTGACATACATCAGCCATCTCCTACTATTTTGAGAACTAAGTGGGACTCCTCTGTGTTGCTTATGCAGCCGGAGTTGGAGTTTTTATGCTTTATGCTTTCCCTTTGACCAATACAAGAGTTGCTGGGAGCTGATGTCACTTTCCAGGAATGATGCAATAAAACCAGAGCAGTTGCAAATAATAGCTGTGAGTCCCAGTTGCCACTAGGTGTATTATCAGTATATGAAAACCAGATACAAAAGACCGGTATGGGCTTTTCTTTTTCTCCCTTTTAATCTGGAATGTATTCAGATCTCTGAGGAATTGTTAACTTTGATATCAGCTGTTTCCCCAGCTGCTTCTACTTAGAAAAAGCTTGTAAAATCTGGACTGTGCCTTCGAAGGCATCCCAGTAAGAACCGCAGTGAAGAAAATGCAAAGTACTCATTAAGCCACTGAAGCTCTGCAATCAGCTCTAGCAGATCTTCTCAAAACCACATTCTGTTTCAAGCAAGGAAGTGTTACGTTACATCAGTCAGTGGCAGAAAAATAAAAATTTTCTAAGAAAATCTATCTCACTGGCTAAGATCTACCTCCTTCCTTTTTCCCCCGTTCACCATCCTACATTTCTTTTTGATAGAAAAAAAAAAATCATTAAAAATTAATTAAAAGAGCTGCTAAAGCAGAAACAAATATTTTAAACGTATGATCTTCTGAGTTGTCTCCAACAACATCATCCTGGGTGGTGGCTTATCACGTAACATTTGCTTTATTTTCTCTTTAACAGTAGGGTATTTCCAAACTTGTGCATCCCATCTGTATCCATTTTCACAATGACTGAACAAATGCAATTAGTCTGCAGTCAGCCATGTAATGGTCTCCTACTACTAGCACTAGGTATTTTTAGTCCATGGATTCTCTTATTTCTCAGTTATGCCTTCTTTCTTTTCCTAGCTTACATTTATTATCAGAGTTGCTTTTTTCCCTTCACTGCCATTCTGTGTTACTGAAAGAATCTTATATGCTTTACTTTTTCTTTTTTTTTCTCATGGACACCTCATTACAACATACAGATGGTTGAAAAAGGAGGAAATTTTTCAGTAAAATTATTGCAAAATTTGCCTTTTATTTCTCTCAAATTCTGTACTTTGCACTATTTCCTAGATTTGTACAGTATGGCTTCTATCCAGACTCTCTTTTACTGATTACTATGTTTTTACAAAGTTATATGAACTGCTGGAGAAGAGAAAATCTCCGTGTCAACCTATTGAGAAAGGAGTTCTGTTTCCTTCTCCCACAACAGATTTTCAATGATCCCCCCACCTCACAGCAGGATGTGACATTGATTTTTTTTGAAGTCCAGATTGCAATTCTCTTACGTGATGAACAGAGCAGGGATGAACGTGACTTTGTGTGTGCTCTTCTTTGCCTATGACATGCAAACCCAGCAGCCTTTCCAACTTTTCTTCAATCCATTAAAAAGAAAGACATGTCGCTGAATCTTTCTTCATCTTTTGGAGTGTTAAACATGACATGCTTTAAATTCTCTGAATTTGTTAACTGGTTTCTTCACCAAGCTAAATGCAATGTAACATTGCCTGTAACAACGATCTTAGCTTTCCTTAAAGCTGTTTGTTTAACAGGCCTTTCTGTCTTTCAATGTCTTTAATTCCTGATTTTGTGGTTCGGTATCATGCTGTGTATTTGGAATTTCCTGTTTGTGGTGGCAGTCAACTTTTCTTAATTCTAGCTACTTTTTCAAAGTACTACTCTGAAAGATGGTCAATCCACAGTTGTACCTCCTCAGCAGTGAAAACCTTTTGTCAGGTTTGTCTCTAATGTGGATACTGTATACGCTGAAAGCTTTCTTTACAACACAAAGATGCGCTGTTTTAATTTAAACCAGGTTTTGAACAAATCTATTTTAACTAATGTAAATTCTTGAGTAGGCCTTTCTGCAGGGTATGGCATATGCAAGTTTTTCATTGTCCTGGATTAAAAATAAAAGAAATTGGTTAAGCTCAAATAGGAATTTCTGTACTATTAATTTAAAATTGCATTCCTAAACAGAATGGTGTAAATTTCTCATAAAGAAAAGACTTTAAACCATGCACAGAAAGATTTTAAAAAAAAAAGTATATACGGTCCCCTAGAGGATATTTTTCTTCTATACTGTCAGGTTCCCATCTTTTCTACACTTCTGTCTCTGAGTGCAAGCACAGATTTTTAGTTGTTTCCCAAAACAGAAACTTGCATAAGTCTCACTGCAGCTTCTGGGGACCTCAATGATCTCCAAAAATGTTCTTGTGCTTACACTTCCTATTCACCAGTTCCTGTTTCCCTTTTTACCCTGTTTTTTCCACACCATCTCTGTGGATTGGCTCTAGAGCAATTTTGAACATTTAGACTAGAGCATATCCCTTCAAAAATGTAACCAAGCTTCTAGGAATATCTTCAGAATATATATTTTTTTCCCCTGACACATTCTTACCTTTTAATAGAGAAAGAACCTTAAAAAGAAATATTCTGACAGTGAATAGAAAATGAAATGGATTTCTACCTCTAGGTTTGCCTAAGTTATATTCAGAGGCAGGATATACTGAAGAAGTTACAGAAATACAACAAGCCTGAATCTTTCATTACCTTAGAGAATAACCAAGCTTAGCAACAGTGATTTAATCTCCAAGTCCAAAATCTTCAGCTGGAAATACTTTCCTTGCTTTCTTTTAAGCAGGCTCAGAAATCTTTTCTGCCTTCACCTCACTTCTCTTCTCAGCAAAAGAAATTATTCTGGTTTCTCGGTCATCCTATTTTCATTAGGCATTTCAGTTTGCACCCTCAGCTCAGGTTCCTGTGTGTGAACCACTTAAGTAGACCTGATAGGATGTTACTATTGTCTTTTTTTTCCCCTTATGCATAGGCATATTTGCTATTACATTTCCTTCCCTTTGATATCAGATTAGTGAGGCTACATTAATTATTCATTCCTCTAGGCGACAAATGCTCTGTGTTCAATAGTTGATTGACCCGGTTCTTAAGCTCAATAGAGATGTTAGTTTTAGCTATTCCGGGGAGGACAAAGGAGAAAAGATACCTCAGCAAGAGTTCAAATATTTATAACAGATAATTTTCCTACTGCTTCTCACAGTGCTGCATGCCTTTCACTTTATGAAACTCGACATTTAAAAAATCCTTTCATTCAGTGTTAGGAAATACTTTGACACCCAAACTGGCAGATTTCTTAAGTATTCTCCTCCACTATTCTGCTGCTTCCCTGACCAGCAACAGAAAATGTATCTTCTGCTTAAACCATATATCTGACAAGCTCCAGAAAGGGAAACAAAAAGTGGGATGTTGGGCATTGCAAGAATATTCCGGTATTCCAGTTAAGTGCTTCTAAGGTCAGGTGTATCTATGGGATTAAGTCATTAGGTATTTACCGTGAAATCATCCTTAATTCAAGCCAGCCTAAAGTATAAGAGAAGAAAAATGTTTGCCTACAGAATTTAAAATAGGTGGTTGCAAAATTTTCTGAAGTCAAAGTGCCAAAAGGAAAACACACACAGATCTTTGGTCATTACTTATGTTGGCTCTAAAGTTTTTTCTCACCCATTATGAGACAGCTGAGAGACTGTTAGAAATTCACATCCTCTTGACTGAGGATCCACTCTTGAATTAACTACAATCTCAGGCTGGGTTCATGGAAGGGGATCTTGGCTCAGGGAAGAATGTTACCTTCATAATACATTCCTTTAAACACATTTGAAAAGTGTTCAAAATCAAATTTCTCTTCCCACAAAATTTTGAACCTTCACTTTTTAAGTGAAAGGTGATCCTTCATTTTAGATCCTTCACTTGCACTTGGCTCTTTGAAAATGCTGCTTTCTTTATAGCAAACCAGACATAGTAATCTGCTTGGTTTGAGTATTAGTAAAATGTTAACCAGTTTATCCAGTAACTGGTACACTTCTCTTCCTACCTCATCAAAACAGAAAACACTTCTGTAAGTCAGTGTGTATTATCTGTTTAATTGGAAGGTTTTGTTTCACATAAAGCTTCACACATGTTTTAGACAAACATAACAATGGACTGTGCCCCATCTGTCTATCAGATATGATCACTGGATGTAACTCGGACAAGAAGGGTGGAAGACAGGCCACAAAACCCACTCCAACTGATTGAGTAGAAGTACTTGAGGATTATGTGAGATTATTTCTTCGGGATTTTTCATTTAATTTTTTTCCCTACAGACTTGGGAGTCATGAGATATGACAAGTGCCTGTGACACTAAAAAGCAGCTGGGTTGTTTTCATATATATATTTCATTAGCTGAAGGTGAGTTTGATGCAGCAGAACTTTATTCCAGGATTGTCTCCAAATGACAAGAAATTGTATGAACAGAAGGCAGGCAAAACAACAGGTATTTAACTGACATATGGGACTGAGCAGAGCAAAGAAACAGAGTATTCCACTCCAACTGATTGAGTGGAAGTACTTGAGGATTATGTGAGATAATCTTCTGAGGGAGCTGGGGTTGTTTAGTCTGGGGAAAAGGAGACTGAGGGGAGACCTTATTGCTCTCTACAACTACCTGAAAGGAGGCATTTCTTCCTAAACAATCTATTGGTAGAGGGCACACATCAAGTGTTCAGAGTTGGTAACAATATGGAGGACCAACTAATTTTCCAGAAAGACATTTGGAACAGGACCATATGAAGCTATTTTCATTGCCACATTGGGAAAAGCTATCAACAGAGTAGAGAAGCCAGAGCCAACAACAAGCATTAGAGAAGCAGAGGGAGGCCATTTGAGTCTTTTGAAGGGTGCACTTTTAACCTGTAATTGAATTTAGACAAGAATTAAGTGATGGACAGGGGACAATGGAGTGAAGTGTGACTTGGGGTTGTTGATAATGACAGCAAAAGTGCAGTTCAGTTTCAACATAGAGCACTGTCTTTCAGACAGCTTATAAACTTTCATACTGCTGTGCCAGATGTAGATTTGGAAACTAAGATTAAGCTTGTGCCATGGAAACAGCAAGTAGGATGATAGGGAGTAGATGAAAAAGGCAAGGAAGGAAGACTAGTCCTTGGGCAGAAGGATGAAATAGTATGGGGAGCCAGAATTTACCCAGTTAATCTGTGTGAACTTCAGGCTCTGTTTCAGGATGACGGTAAGAGACAGTATTTCTAGCAGAGTTGCCCTTGAGGGGGGAACCAGGAGTACTGTAACAGCCAAGAATTTAAAATCAGTAAAGGGTTTGGAAGAAATTGCCTATAAAAAAATAATAAATGAGGTGGCTGCAAAGAGGATTATGGGACCCTTTACTCCTCTAGGACAGATATTGACAAAAGAATGTGATGAATTCAGAACAATCCATTCAATCCTCCTCTGATCCTCGCAGACCATCATAAATGATAGTGGTGACCCTCAATTAGTTCTTTGATACACATTTGCCTTGACCTAGCAGTACCAGTCATTCTTCCCCATGGCCTTGTAACATGGCTTGCAAATTGTGACACCAAATTGGTATTTCAGCTATTACTAGCTCACCATCATGATTTCAATTTGCTGGGATTCAAGATCCAGGGACAGTATTTCTTCAAGAAAGCAATGTCAATAGGTTTCTTGGTGGCTGGTACAGCTTCTGGTTATTCATCAAAATGCAGTACAGGCAGTGAAAAGGGAAGTGGAAAGCCTCCAGCAGTTTACTGTCCTCAGGACTTTGCTGGAAAGGGAGGGAAGAAAGGACAATAGTACACAACAATGTGGTAGTGGACTGTGGTAGCAGAGGACAGAGGGTTTCTGCGCAGAGGTTGCCTTGGGGAAGTAAACGGGCCAGGTGCCTGTATAGTACCAACCCATGCTGCACAGGAGGAGTGGATAGAAATCAGAAGGGCAAGGGGGCCAAGAAGGATCATACAAACAATTGCAGGTGTTACTGGGGGACACTTAGGTCTTGTATGCATAGTGGTACCAACTGTGCAAAGGCACAGCGCCCTAACCACTGCCAAATTTGATGGTCATATACAAAAGAGGCTCATTTGTTAATGAGCAACACGATCCACCATAACATATATTTGTAAGTAGTCTGTGATACAGGGCTGATGGTATTACATCTTGTTCTAAATAAGAGCATAGGAGGCCCAAGTGAATGTACCTGTCTGAGACAATTCATTTCAATTTCAGGTTTTGTTTCGGCATCTAGCTTCTCAGATGGTAGATTGCTCAGGGGAACACCTTTGAGCCTATGGATCCTCAGTAAGGGTCCAGTTGAGGGATGCAGGCTTATTTTGCACCAAAGATATGGAGGGCCTAGAAAAACACGTTCTGAGGAGTTTTTGAGGTTCCCGGGGAAGGTAAATCTGGAGGAAAATGACCTCTGTGATGCATATGGTGTACAATATGGATTTCCCCATCAAGCAGGGCCTGGCAATATCCACTAGAAAAGGTCAGCCCATAGACATTGATCTGAGTACAGGGCTGATGAAGTCTATGTAATCGTGTAAGAGTCCCAGGTCATAGGTTGGGACTAAGAGATAGTCAGACCTGGATTTCTTGGAAACAAGTGGAGAGAATACAGATCCGCTATTTATGGGCAGTTATAGAGCTTCACTCATTAGGCTGGACAGACCCTTGCCTTCACACATGACTATTGATTATGTTCCATGTGATGCATTCTAAAGTGTGTATTACTGTTCTTTTAGAGTTTTGAGAAGAAGCTGAATTGATTCCTGAATTGATTCCCGAATTGATGACAGTCTGACTGGTCTATCCATACTTGTTATAAATGCAAAAAACATACCTCTATGTATTCTAATTTTTTTTAAATAGAAAATCTTCACCCTGTTTGATGACATGATGACATACTCACTCTGCATTTAGTTTTTCACCTTGTATAGTATAGAATTTTTAATATATTTTATTAGATATAGCTGTGTATGTGTATATACATGCTACCTAATTACATTTTTATACTCTGTAATATGTTATACTTTGTGCAGGGATGGAGTTAGTAAAGCTACAGCCTAGTTGGATGAGAATCTAGCATGGGATAGAAAGTTCTGTTAAGAAGAACTTCTTTAAATACATTGTCAGCAAAATGAAAGCCAGGGAAAATTCAAGTCTGCAGTAGGTCCACTACCTAAGGGACCTAGTGACAAAGGACACAGACAAGGTGAAATACTCAGTGCTTTTTTTGTCTCAGTATGTTCTTCTCTTATGTGTACCAGGAACCTAGTAGCAGTCTGTGGAGCTTAAGCATTAGACATGGTAGGGAAGAACTGGCAGAGTTAGGGATCACTTAAGCCAGCTGGATATATGAGGGGTCTCTATGGGGTGCTGTCAACACTGCTGGGACAGATGGCTGCTGTCATTGCACTGCATTGCACATATCACTTTGGAGAGGTCATGGCAATCACAAGTAGGTTTCTGAAGACTGGGGAAGGCAAATGTCACATCCCTCTTCAAGAAGAACAAGAAGAAGATATGAATAAGTACAGGCCAGTCAGCTATGCATGGAAAAGATGGGAATCAAATTTTCCTGGAAGCCATTTAGGATTGTAGGGTTGACTGTCACAGGTTCCATTAACATGGACAAGCTCCGAAGAAAAGGATCTGGGGGTCCTGGTCGACAGCAAAATGACAATGAGCAAGCAGTGTGCTCTTGTGGCCAGGAAGGCCAATGGAATCCTGGGCTGCATAGGGAAGAGTGTGACCAGCAGGTCAAGGGAGGTCATTCTGCCCCTCTACTCTGCACTGGTGAGGCCACAACTGGAATACTGCATCC